>JAUTBV010134041.1:0-13333 GCA_032361325.1 Lepetodrilus fucensis
TCCTGGACACACCTGTCCCGTATTCCATTCATGTCCTGGACGTTCTGGCTGTCCAAGACTGTCAATGGAACACCACCCTAGACTTGCTTATCTGATCTAGGGTGATATTTTGAATAGGAATATTAGGGTGAGAACAATATGTGACACAGACTAGAAATATGGCCCTCAATGTATGCATGGCATAAAGTCTAGAAACAACAGCAGACAAATTGTTCCACATTATTGTAAGTGAGTATGTGAAAATGTGATCCAGAATACCCGTGATCCAGAATACCTGACCGAGAATACCCGTAATCTGGAATATCCATAATCTGGAACTGCCTCAGATGGGTAACCATCTTGCTAAACAATTTTCCATGTTTTTGCAAATGAGCCAATTTAAGAAATCTTGGTATTCTATGTTATGTTTCCACAGGCTCAGAAGGAAGTACATCTGTGGATTACCCTTGATTAATCTTCTTTAGACTGGAGGCAACCATACATGCCCAACAGTACAGCAGAGAGGAGGAGGCATGCAAGCTGATTGGCTACAGATCAATAATGCTTACAGTGTCATCCAATCTCGGTCAAATTAAAAGTCCACTTTTATTAGTAACTTTGTACTTTTCAATGTCACATCACCAACGAATAGTATTTCTCTATTAACCAAGTTATCGCTTCTCGTATTTCAGATTTGTCTAATTGACGCCAGCACAACACAAAGGTCAGAGAAATATTTGGTAAACATGACATATCAAAATTGTACAATCTTACTGGGTTTCTACTAAAGGTCAGAGATATATTTGGTAAATATGAAATATCAAAATTGTATACAATAATTATACTGGGTTTCTACTACAACTATATATTGATATTGGAATATATGATACATTACTGGCGGAATATACTCACCAAAACAAAGAAGAAATGTGTATATAAGTATCCCGGGTCGTAATAAATCCATGAAGCGTACTCCAGCCATATCTCCAACACAATTTACTTATACTCCTTGTAAAATGACCTGAACGTATTTATTCACCACCAGGATTGATCTGTCGATGAATGCATCATTTTCTGTGGGAATCAAGTAGCACAATAACATCAACCATGGACACTTGATGCTCCTGAGAAGTCATAAAAATTTACCACTCTGATTTTTCCTTCAGTTCCCAAAGTGACGAGAGAGGGTTAAGCTTGAATGAGAGCGCTCAGTCAGACCAGTGATGTCCACATGAACCGTAGTCGCAATAAAAACGAGTACGCCCAAGAACTGGGATCTGTCTACCATCCCTTGGGCACTGGTAATCCAAATGGAATGATGTTTAAAGGTGACTGGTAAAAAAAATAAGAAGGGGGGAAAAAATGGATTTTTTTTTTTTTTTTTTAAAACCTCAGCCCTTAAAAATCTCCTGACAAGTTTTATTAGAAAGTCGCAGGAGGTCTCACAGTGAACTACACGAAACACCTCTCGACTATTTCTATGACGATCAATAAGTTTTCACTTCACCCCCCTCGAACAGAAAGACAGGCCGACATCAATACACGGTAAAAGCAAGCTCATTGACTAAATATTAAGTCCTCATTCCTTGTCCGACGGATGCCTGAGAAACATTCGGCTTTCAAAACGCTCTTTCACGTCAAAGTAGATATGTCTTCACAGGCCGTCTTCATGACCGTTGACTTACGTCCGCGAGAAGTAGGTACAAGAGCTCCAAGAAATCTGGCTCCATTTCAATCAGTCTTATTAAATATCTGCGCCTCGTAAAACATAAATAGCCCTCCAAGAATGTCGATGCCTCGGTAAAAGTCTGCTCCCTGGTTATTTCACAATGGTTCTCACCGATATTTAAAACAATGACTGAAGAACCCAAATTTTCTTGAACATCTGGAGAGGTTACACTTACAGTCACTCTACATAACCTCTGACCTCTACACATGTATCCCTCGAAATATTAGTAAAGTCTGGTATGTCTTGACCGGGTTCCGTCACTCCTTGTTACAAATATAATCCAAACTTTTCAAAACTTTGTAATCCCCCGACTCAAACCCTGAAACACTGTGTAGGTGTATTTCCGAGCGTCTGTTTTGATGAGCACGGAACAGATGATCTCTTTCATCCAAGATGGTGAACTCTTCAGGAAGAAAGAGGCAGGTTCGGCCTCTACGCATATACACCAATACACTGGCGGTCGAGAAATTTCCTTCACCGACTTACAAACTTATGAAAAACCCATCCCACGAACTTCCCACATGAAAATTTGTTCCCAAATTCTTGTCCGTTTGTGTGGCAGGTAAACTTTTCCCTCGACATCAACAGAAAGTTTTTATCTGGTTCACTCCCCGAGCCTCCATGGCCGACTGAGGTGAAAACATTGCAGTGTCGTATTGCACGCTCCTTCCTTCTATCTGTTCCCCTCACTCTGGAAGACTCCAGTCAGCCAGCAGAGCCGGCCTGGTGGGAGTTATTTTTGGTTCGCTGATGGCAGCGGCACTGTACGCAGGAGAGAGGAGGGGGAGGAGGGAGAAGGGGGAAGAGGCTGCCCCTCGCTAGACTTGCCACAGTATACGATAGAGAGAGAGAGAGGAGAGAGAGAGAGAGAGAGAGAGGAGAGAGAGAGAGAAAGAGAGAGAGGGGGGGGGAGAGGGAGAGAGAGAGAGAGAGAGAGAGAGAGAGGGGAGGGAGAGGGAGTGAAAAAGAAAAAGAGAGAGAGAGAAGAGTTTTGTGTGTAGCTGTATTTCCTTAGAACTGGGTGTTAGCAGACTGTATGAAGATTGGATGAAGAAAGGAAGAAGGAATGAAGAGGTTCCCTCTTGCTAGACTGGCCACAGAGTTTCAGAGAAGGTGTGTGGCTGGTGCACACAAATGATGCTGGATTTCCCTAGAGCTCTGGGTGTTAGCTGCTGCCAATCGTAAACTATATGAAGGATGGAAGAAGGGAAGACAGGAAATAAGAAAGAAAAGTTTCTTCTGCCAGACTTGCCACAATACAAGAAACAGAAACAGTGTGCATAGCTGATGCACACCACTGATGCCGAAATTCCCTAGAGCTCAGGGTGTTAGCCGCTGATCGTAGACTGATTGGGATTGGATCATTTCATCTGGTCATTAAACACTACGTATCACTGGACCGACCACCCCCCACATCCCACAATCCCCAATCTCCCCCTGCTGCCACGCTCCACGCCAATCCAATCTGTGATCCGTATCCTCCGCATTCTTCAAGTCATCGGGCTTTGGTCAATAATCTGAGCTATTGGAGATATTAGGCCTGGTCAGTGGTGTTCGACCCTTCTCTCAGTCCCCAAGTGATGCAATGTTAACTAATCTCAACTCAGGGGCAATCATTCCTCAACAGACTTGTCAAAGGTGGAGATATATTGCCACAGTGCTTGCCTGGGCAAGGCTAGTCTCAGATGGCAGACATAATATTTAAAGAGGTTTGAGTACTGACACAGGAAGAGAAATGTATTAGACAGCTGGCCTTGGCCATTAGGAAAAAAATGATTCGCAATCACATAGGAGACGTGAAGCACATTGGGCACAATTAGCTAGATAACACACAGGAAACTAGCACCTGATATTAATTCAACTGTTATCGCATGAGAATTATTATTTAAAGAAAATAGTTAATGAATTATTTAAAGAAAATCTTTATAGGGTCGGGCACCATTGTAACAGGTCGGGCGCCATTGTAACAGGAATATTCTTGGATTTCTTGAATTCTTGGATTCAAATCCTAGTTCAACACTACCAACTTAAACAAAGGTGTGACCCTCTTAACCCTCTCCCCGCTGAAGGCAACCGTAAATGCCCTAATGAGCAGTGTTTTTGCCTAATCCAGGAGGGAGAGGGTTAATGTCACAGCTACATACGATTTATCAATAAGAAACTTCAATTATATTCAGTAAAAGTAAAACAAAACAAAAAACACCACAATTTTTTTTTATTATGGGCAAGATTCTGCTTTCTAGATAAATCGCATTCTAGTTTCCAGTGAAGCTGGTGCCAATATTTGGCTTTAGTTAGTTAATACCTCTACCCTACAACACAATGGACCCTTCCTCTTTCCTTGTGTATGTAATGAAGAGCAGGTGAGCCTATCAGGTTTTAACTTGAGCCAGCTGGGGGTGTAAGGTCGTCTGAATCACCTTTATCATGTAATAACATCTCGGCATAAGACACACATAAGGCTGTACCAAGTCTCTCAATACAGGGAGTGAAAGAGTACAGGTGTCACATATACCTTCATTATTGGTCTACCTTTCTACATACAGCTGTGAAAGTGCATAATGTAAGTTATGACAGTATCAAGAGGGATATGTGTTTGTATGCAGCCTGTGTATGCTTTTATGTACTGAGCTGAAGGAGCAGGGTGACTTTCATTGACACACAAAACATGTGCAGCACAGTTATATGCCTCCTTCTCAGCTTCTCAGGAAGTATGTAATGAATTTATCAAGATCATGCGACATTCTGACTTAAGAAAGTGACACAATATTACTTCTTCTTTTTATCTTTTTTTTTTCTTATTATTTTTAATAGGTGTTTAGAGTTGCTTTCTAGAATATTTCACTAATATCACGACTTGTCAGTTTTATAACAGGAGGAAAGCTGCTACATCAGTGGCGCAGAATGTTGCAGTAAACCTGCGAGCACGGATGGTACTAACAGACCAAGGATGATAACTGTATAGGCCTGGTAAGTGGTGGATATAGCATGTAAACTGGTGCAAATGTGTTGCTCTGTGCTTCGCACATATCTGTCTACCTCTCAAACTTTGAGGTAAAAACATGTATAAGTGACACATTATATCTGCCTGGCCTTCCTCTTCCAGCAATGAAATTGTACAAGTGACACACACACCTTTCTATCACATAAAATAGCCCTGATAGTGCTCTAACAGTAGTGCAATAAAGGTGGAACTCATATCCTCATGTAATAACGCTATGTAAGTTTACAAGTGTCACATGCTCCTTGCCCTTGCCTCTCCACTATTAATAAATTTGTGAAGTGACACATAAACCTACGATACCGCCGCCTCTCCACATACACCCACGACCAAGTACAAGCAGGAAGCATATTCGCTCCCATCAATAACCAACTTAATGTTTCACACTAATGCAATAGTGTCTGTTAAGTTAATCTTCATCAACGGCCAGAAGCACCACCAGTCTTCCCCTGCAGCAAGGTACGAGAGACGGTCAATTAAACATATTGACAAGCCGACCAGTCCTTTGATTAAAGCAGGTCTGGGGGTAGCGCCGGACCCAACTAAGGCAGCCCTGACCCCGGACATTTGCCCGGAAGATCTATGTCCCCCTGGGAGCCAGCCGACCCCCTGAATAGGAAGTGAGGCCTGTGGGCAGGGACATCCTCCCTGTCTTGTATCTGACCTCCAGGACAGGACTGGTTATAATGACCATGCCACCATCCATGTAATTCTACAGGCAGAAGTCTATGAAGTCTATACCAATACACTACAAACAGATCTCTTGGTCCATACCAATACATTACCGGCAAATATCTGGGTCCAAAACCAATACTACACAAAGATTTCTAGGTCCACACCAAAATACTACAGATAGATTTCCGGGTCCATACCAATATACTACAGATCTCCAAGTCCAGTTCATCACAGCTCTCTCCATAATAAGACAACAGCAATTAGTATTCATCCACAGTGCATACAAAGAGTCTCAACTCTGAACGTGCAGTAGTTATTAAAATATTAGGTAAGAACGTATTGATTGGCCGTCTTTCCATTATGAATTGCATCACTAAACCTGATTACCAGCACCCTGTAATCACCCGTTCCTAAATGGCAATTTCACACTGCACAGAAAAGAGGCTATTATGGTAAGAGATCTCTGGCTATTACAGCCAGTGACAATACAGTGTTCAATATATTAGGAGGTCGTTTGTCATAGACACCAATCTGAAGACATAACAATCATTGAAATGCTCGCAATAGTTGGTGTTAGCTTCTATCAACCCTTCACTGCTTCTTATGATCTATTCCTGCTACAAGGTAAAAGATATCGATGTACTTCCTTGGAATTCTTGGTGTTAAATTCTGTTCTGAATATTTAACCTTCTTTCTCCTGGAGTCAATTAGAGATGCCACATTCAGTATTGACTGCCACACATCCCGCAGTCCTGTTACAATGGCGCCCGACCATTTAACTTGTGAACATTCCAATGGTGTGTTGCAATGATGAATGCAATGAAATTACAACAATATTTTTAATTGTGTATTCATATTTTATCCAGCTCTGGGTATCGTTTCTCGAAACTCATGTCTACTATGAGACCACAGAACTCTGATAGCAATCTCATGGCGATCAAGCACTTTCAATAGCGCAATGGTCTCATAGTGGATACGATCTAACTTTGAAAAACGATACCTAGAAACACTTAACCGAATTGTATTTTAATCATCACCAAGAACGTAATTACCTCATTGACTCTGAAATATCGACTCAAAGTTTTTAAAGGAACACGATACCAACAGATCAAGAGACAGGCTATTCCATAAGCTCATTTTTATTCTTCCATCTAAAATATAGGCCCCGAGATTACAACACTCTTGAGCATGATTTCATATTAAAGCTCAAATTAATTTTACATATAGGGATTTGTGAACAAATCTTTGAGCTGAGGATGAAATCAAAGACACTTCATAATCTCCGAGCCAGCTGGTATATCTTTAACCCTCTCCATGCTGAATGCAACTGGAGATGCCCTATAGGTCTGGCAGTGCCTAGTCCAGCAGGGAGAGAGTTAACAAAACTCTCCCTGTATTGTTTATGACAAGGACTGCGACTGTCCTCCAAATGTCTTGGCGCCGATGGTTCTAGCACCACCACTGGCCTGGCCCCTGGACCCGTGTCTGTGTTATCTCCCAACCCGCTAATTACAAATCACATGTGTATTAATACAGGAAAGCTGACACCCAATAATCTCTTCGCAAGGGTTTGCTTGTTCATGTCACAATGTCATCACTAACAGGGCTGTGCTCCGATAAATCTCCATATCCACAAGGGTTTGTTCGTGGCATGTCACCGTGTCACTACAGGCTATGGCCCCAGGAAATCCTAGTGTTAAAGGTTAACCTTGTCCCTGCTGGAGGCAACCCAGAGAGCCCTATGAGCAGAGCCTGTGCCTAATCAAGCAGGGAAAGGGTTAACCTTCTCACAGCTGAAGGCAACTGGAAATGCTTTACATGTGTATCAATACAGGAAAGTTGACAACATTTATAAAACATTCTCCATGGTTGTCCTCGATGTCATGTTACTGCATGGATATAGAGCCCCAGGGAATCCCTAGTTTTAAAGGTTAACCTTCTCGCAGCTGAAAGCAACTGGGAATGCCCTACATATGTATCATTACGGGGGAAAGACAACACCCAGTAACAAGGCCGTGGTCTGAAAAAAAACTAGTTAATTTAACCTTCTTCATGCTGAAGGCATCAATATATGCCCCAGAGATACAATACAGCTCAGTCCAGCAGAGCTGGTCAATAACACCACCATGTCTAGACATGAACAAACTAATCTCAGGGGGAAAAAAACTATTCTTAACATAATAAACAAATGTGTCTATATATATATATAACCAACAAATTTAATTGAGGGCCAACAGCCTTTTTGAACAGATAAGTTTAGGTCCATGTTATTTAATAATGAAGAATGTCCAACCGTCTACAGGCTTCAGGTGCTCATCAAGAACTTGCAGACACACTGGAAGAAGAATGACACCAGATTCCTCAAGCTGAGTTCCAGAATTTGGTGGAAAATGTCCTCACAAAAAAGGCTGTACCTGTGCCTAATCCAGCAGGGAGAGGGTTAATGGCATTAAACAAGCTTCTACATTGCTAATTTTCCAACAGCAACTAAAAACTCATCTCTTCGCAGAAGTCTATGATTTATAGACTTGCTTTCAATTAGGGTTAATTACTGTTCTCGTTTGTATAAGTGCCACTGAGCAACATATGTTGGTAGATATCGGTGTAGTAGTAGTAGTAGTAGTAGTAGTAGTAGTAGTAGTAGTAGCAGCAGTAGTAGTAGTAGCAGCAGTAGCAGTAGCAGCAGCAGCAGCAGCAACAGTAGTAGTAGTAGTAGTAGTAGCAGCATTTTTCATAGTATTTTCTTAGCGGTAATAATTTTAGCAGCAGCAATTTATTATTATTATTATTATTATTATTATTATTATTATTATTATTATTTATTATTTATTATTATTATTATTTCTTCAGAAATCTAGACTTTTTTAACTGTTCATGCCAAATGTATTTTCTCTTGACACATGAATATTATTATTAAGGTCAGAATGAGGTCAGTGACAGCGGCAGTGGGTGTGAAACACATCAACCACACCAAAAACATTAATGGCATATAACATCTATTTTAAATAACAAACTGGAAGAACATTATAGCAATTATTACGCTTAGCCATTCTACACAATGCCAGTACCATGTTTAATGGTTGGAAAGATTGTTTTAGGGGATACTTAACCAACTGAGAAATGTATTCAAATATCAGGATATTACCAAAAGCAGTGAAAGTTCATAAAATCTGCCAACAATTATTGTCTTCTTATTCTTTCCTATAAATATGTGTTTCCTGGCAATAAATATCTCATAATTGACATGTGATACAGTGAGTGAACATAGAGTTTAACGTCACTGCGGGAATCTTTCACCCATTTGCGACGATGTGATACAGTATCACTCCATTAAAATACACATCATAACCAAACTGTTACGAACACTTCATTTATCTCGCTCTCTCTTTCTCTCCCACATGCATGCACACACACACACACCAACCACCACCACTACTACTACCACCACCACCTCCCACGCCCTCACCACTCCACTCCAACAATACACCCCCACCTCTGAACCTCCTCCTAACCACCTCCAACTACAAGCCACCTCTCAAACACAGATTCCAAAACACATCCATGCTACTACCCTGGCAACAAATCCTGTCCTCAAGTACCTCTGGTCTAAGTACTCAGACACACACAGGGGGGAAACAGACAATAAGGATTAATTAGAAATCTTTATTTCCTCAACTGACATTTTATTTCCTCATTAACTCGATAGGATATCTTGAACACTAGATACCGGTTGTTTGATCTCAATCTTTACCTTGGCCACGAACACACAGACAATCTTTTTCTTCCAAAAAGGAAAGAATAATTCTCTTCACCTTGAATCAAATAACTAATTCCTTTCATCTTGAATAGGTTTCTATCAATATCAAACACAATCCTGCCTCAGTCTTATCGAACTAACTCAAAAACAATGTGTACAGGTATGAGTATATCTCTCGACATGCTATACGCTATGTCGACTTCAAGGGGTAGCAGAATCTGGATGAAGTTGAAAGGGTTAACTACATGAGTTGAGGCCACTCTCCTTATGCAACAAAATCCTCAAGTTCACCTGCAAAACATATCCATTGACGTTGATATGATGAAGAGTGGTACCCCCCAAATGGCAAGTCGGATTCCTACATACACAATCATATGTGTAAATTTATGAAATCCATATTGTCCATAAGCGATAAAACCATCTACACGTGTTTACTCCACACCTCCCACCGATAGAGAGCTTGCAGATGTGGCGGTCAGGATGTTCCGAGGGTGCGTCACTGCTCCACATGTGCCATGTGGACCCACACCACCACCACCCCCCACCCTCCAACCAAGCTCCGGCCTCACTTCAACTCTGACCTATGCACCATCAAAGTCCAGGCCAACTCAGGAATCAACTTTCTCTGTAGAGTCGGCATGTAGGTTTGAGTGCTGGAACGTGGACCCACATAAAACACCCTTGGTAGATAAGATAAGAATGCAACAAATATTAAAGCAATGTCTGAGATGTAGTGGCATAACTTGTAGAAATCCGGCACACTAGAGTATGGAGGGAGCCCCTGCAATATGAGATATTCCACAGCAAATATCTGGACTGAAAGATTTGATTGATTGAATTAGTGTTTTTCATGGCAGTGGGAGTATTTCATCCATACGGAATGAGAGAATTATGGCTTAACAGAGACAGAATAGATAATCGCAATAACTGTTAGTTCCATTACGATATTGAAGAATTTATACCTCTTACTCAATTCATGCATATTAAATTGTTACCCTGCTGGGTAAAAAATAAAAGAAATTTTAAAATCATGACTCAATACATAGGTCATCTCTGGTTGTCGAGGAAAGAAAAGGTAAAAGTACAACATTATTTATACATATGGCCCAGAGGTTGTGAAACCTTTGAGCAAAATTTTTGTGCTCAAGTCCCAATGCAAAATTTGAGTTGATCATGAAATCTTACATAAAAATGTTTCATAACTTTGGTGTCTGGTTTGTAGTTCATGTAACCTTTAAAAAATCATATCTGCCTGTCAGCCACGTAAATAATTGCATAGATGATGCCATAATTCAATTGGCTATTCAAAATTCAACTTGCTTTCCAATATATTACTTTCATAAAAGCTTTAAAAAATATACTTCATGACACTTTCCAATATATTTTGTTTCAAAAAAAGCTTAAAAAGAATTATCGCAATATATTCTGACACTATCTAAAAATGTCTCCCCTTGTGAGGTATATTTGGCTCTGATAATGAAATTCGCAAAGTGGCATCTTCTCTCAGGTATGGAAAACAGTAGCCTACAGTTTTGTGTGTTTATGTTGCAAAACATCTCTTCCCGTAGGTTTGGAAAGGATAACAGAGGATCCGGCAGTCGATCGGCCGCCCGATCAAGTTTCGTGTTTGTCTTGGCTTTGGATTCTCCAATGATGGCCAGATCATGGTCCGCTATGCAGACCTGCTATGCAGACCACTTGTGTAATCAGGGAGATAATTGCGATATACAATCAGCAAGCAATCAAAGCAAGCCCTTCTGTCCTATAGCGCTGTGACATAATTTGCCATATAGCGCCATGACTTAATTTGCCGTATTTCCTGCTGTGGTTATTGGGTATTACGATAATCGGTACACAGTCATGGTTTCCGTCACGGTAATGAACACAGACTATGTATCTTATAGCGACAATATAAATTGAGATGAACTGAGGTTTAGAAACTGTAGACCGACCTGAACCATGATTGTGCTCAATAGTCTACCGTAAATGGGGAAATAATATTGGTGTTCATTAGACTGAACGGGGAAAAGATACCGGTTGAGAAACTTGGTACAATTTTAAAAGGGAAATTGTTTAATCAGAGACCATAACAGGCAATATATGGTCTCTGGTTTAGTGAATTATTGACCATATTTGTTATTGGTCTGCTACACATTTTCTCTGTACGGGAAAGTATTGGTATACGTTTAGAAGGAAATGATGTTGTGAATTACTGACTTATTATTGTCTACTATACTTTTCAATGGGTCGCAGAGCAGAGCAGAAGAGATAATAAACCAGTCAATTGCAGCAAAAAAATTACTGATCATACTTGTTATCTACTATACTTTTCTATTGGTCGCAGAGCAGAGCAGAAATGACAAGAAACTAGTCAGTAACAGCAGAGAATTACTCTCTATTACTTGGGGCACATAGCAGAAGTGGCTAGAAAGCAGTCTTGTAGTAGATTAGAAGGAGGTAACCGAGAATTAAGTAGGAACGTGTGGCCACAAATACCATCCCAACGTAGTTCGCGGCCTGTGAAAGTTCCTGCAAACTTTAATCAATAACAGTCAATAACGGCAACCTGGACGTCAAATAGTTGGCAGATTACATCAACGTGAATGACAGATATTCTATGATCTTACAAACTCTACAGATCCAGATACTGGTGCATCTAAAAGTGCTAATAACAAAATGTTTCTGATCGCAAGGCATCATTTCCTACAAGCTCTCTCACTCTCTCTCCAGAGAAAAACTTCCCTCAAGCCAAGTTTGGCCTCCATGTAGTTCCTCTCATTAGAGGGAGGTTTCCAATGGTATTTCCAACAGTACACAGAGCGTCCGCGCCAGCAATTAAACTCTTGCCGTTGGCAGTAAGTGTTGGGAGCTAGGTCCTGACACGTTAGTAGACAAAAGGACACGATGTCAGCCACCTCAACTCTTTACTAGAACATGTCTTGATCGCCACTAGGGTCTGTGGAGATTTTAACGTTCCTTGTCTCGAAATGTTGAACGAAATACAATTTTAAAGGAGGGGTCTTCAATAGATGGCAATATTGAGAAATCATCAGTCTTGAATTTGACATTTTTAAAAAATAATTAAATTAAATTTTAAAAGATTCTGACAATGACTTCATCGGCCAATGAATTTCACCTCATCATCAAAATCATCCGTCTTGAATTTGACATTTTAAAAAAATAATAAAAAATGTAATTACAAAGACTTCTCACAACGACTAAGTGAGGAATGATATTTCAATCTTACAGGAACGGGGAGAAATCTATCTATTTGTACAGAAAACCTTATGGCAAGACATTACACCTCAGATCCTGATTGAAAGAATCTCTTCCTTGCTTGCACTTCAAGACCTGCCATCCTTCAGCAAAAGCTGAAGCTCTCACCAAACAATTAATTTTAAAAGATTTCACCACTCTGACAGAATCCTTCATAAAAATAACGCTTTTCTCAACTGTCAAACTCCTCTTACTGAATATCAATCTCACTTTTTCCCCTCCCCTTTTATACCGAGCAATACGCTCTACCCTGGAAGGCAGGACAACCGAATTACTAAATGGAATGTTGATGTTTGCTGAGCTTGCTTGCAATGGTCTGTTTATACCAGCTAGAACATCAGCATGCTTTTTTATTCTATTACCACTGTGGTGGTAGTACATCTAATCAATCAGGACGCTGACAGTACTTGACACTCCCGCATTGTCTAGTGAGAGAGGTATTTCCTGCTGCTAATTAGTCAATTCCCTTCAATTCCCTTGATGAAGTCGAATTGGCTAACATTTAATCCCCAAGCCTAGCCAGTCACCATGCTCGGCTAGTTGCCAGACTTGTACTATAACACTGTTCAGCTAGTACTGCCAAACTGTTCAGCTGACTGTTCATTTAGTTTTAAAGACTGTTGAGCTAGTACTACCAGTTAAGCTAGTATTAAAGACTGTTCAGTGAGTACTACCAGACTGTTCAGATAGAACTGCCAAACTGGTCAGCTGACTGTTCAGCTAGTTTTAAAGACTGTTGAGCTAGTACTACCAGACTGTTCAGATAGAACTGCCAAACTGTTCAGCTAGTACTTGCTAGTACTACCAGACTGTTCAGTTAGTATTAAAGACTGTTCAGTTAGTACTACCAGACTGTTCAGATAGAACTGCCAAACTGTTCAGCTAGTACTTGCTAGTACTACCAGACTGTTCAGTT
>JAUTBV010134041.1:13433-27020 GCA_032361325.1 Lepetodrilus fucensis
AGTATTAAAGACTGTTCAGCTAGTACTACCAGACTGTTCAGCTACTTTCAAATGACTGTCATTTGAAGTTTAAAGTTGGTCTCAGCTAGTAGTAGTACTACAAAGACTGTTCAGCTAGTCTGCAAGGCTTTAACTAGTACTACAAGACTAAGCAGCTAGTCTCAAAAGACAGTTGAGTAAGTGAATTATTATTGTTTTACGTCACAGCAGAGCTAGAATCTCTAGAGCTGGTATTTCCAGACTGCAAGATAGGGTACTCAACTCCTGAACTTCCATCTTCTTGCATACCAAGATGTGGTGGATACTTTGGTATTCCAAATACCGACTGGTATGAGATTTACAATGAAAAACAAGATTCAATCTAGACATTTCCATAAACTGACAGGCCGTGATATAAGTGAAACAATCCTGAAAGTGGCTATAAACCTCCATTGCGAAATAATATTGAAAGTAGCGATAAACCACTTCTTTTTTTTAATTTGTAAACTGAAAATAAGACATTTCAGGAAAATGGACACACTTGTATTCAGACACCTCTTGGTATGAGACTTTCATTTTAGTACCATTTTAACAAAGACATATTAAATTAACCTTCTATGTTCTGTTCTCCAGCAATCAGAGATCAATCAGATCAATCAGATCAATCAGAGATCATCTCTTGTTACAGACCAAGATTTCATTGAGTGTCTACCGATCATGTATGTCGGTGAGTTCAGCATAATAAGTGTATTACCAAAGTTATGATGTTCCCCAGTGGAATGGCACATCAGTAATTATGTTTGCAGCTCTGACAAGAGTTCACAGATAATAACGCGCTCCGTTAGCCTTTACAAAATGGATCGTCAGATGATAGAATCAGAGCAAGAAAAATGACTGCATCCAGCTTTCTTTCTTTCTAAATCGACTTCAATTTCAAGCTTGTCAGAAACATTTAGGTTGAAACGAACCGTCATGACCGTTGGGAACTAACCATAAAACCTAGACAACAGTTATAACTTTATTTCCTGTCCTTCGTTGAATGCTTTCTCGCAGACACTGGTAAGGTGAGAAATATTATTTTCATGCATGCGATATTTTGGATGGACGAGCCCCCCCGATAATTACATTGATCCATGAACCACAGGAAAGAGGCTCCAAGTGACAGAGGCAAGACAGTATGTCAGAGAACGACTAAACGGAACAAATGACAATTGCTGCTCCAAGACTTCTACATCAAACTGCGGTCAGAAAGTTTCTGGACAGGTCCATCACCAGTAGCACCCTCTTGCCGGCGTGAACTGCCCGGGCATCGATTCATCACCGGCCATTCATTCCGTACCTGTTGTCGATATTTCCCTGTCAATTTTCTTAGAGCGTGTCCCTCTCGAGACTGACGGAATGGCCACTACATATACTCAATCAGAGAAGTGTCACTGGCCAAAAATGAAATTCCTCCATCCCGAGTGATAATCAAGAAAGTGTACACAAACCGTCGCCGCCCCGGGCCAGTGAGCCTAGCGAGCCCCCTGCGGTGTGCCAATAGAAAGTGAAAGTTAATTTCGGTGAATCAGGCTTCTGTGCTTGCAGGCCAGCTAAAGCAATTGGTGGTCTTTTAACATCATGAAGGAGAGGTCAATGCGATGTGGCGGAATCCGTGTAGCATTCCATGTGGAGCAACCCATTTCCTTGGTCTGACTGCTATCCACAAAAGAAAGACAACCATCATTCCGTCAGAGGGTGGCAGCTTGAACTACTGACCACCCTGCTGAGTATGGCAGCGAAGAATATCAGAAATGAGGACAGAGATGAAGAACAGCCACAAGAACAACCATGAAGAACAGTCATGAAGAATAGCAATGAAGAACAGTCATGAAGAACAGCAATAAAGAATGAATAACAGCAATGAAGAACAGCCATGAAGAACAGTCATGAAGAATAGCAATGAAGAACAGCCATGAAGAACAGCAATAAAGAATGAATAACAGCAATAAGAACAGCCATGAAGAACAGCAATGAAGAACAGCCATGAAGAACAATGAAGAACAAAGAACAGCAACAAAGAACAAAGAACAGCAACAAAGAACAGCAATCAATAACAGCAATGAAGAACAGCCATGAAGAACAGCAATGAAGAACAGCCATGAAGAGCAATGAAGAACAAAGAACAGCAACAAAGAACAGCAATCAATAACAGCAATGTAGAAGAACAGCCATGAAGAATGAAGAACAGTAACAAAGAGCAGCAATGAAGAACAGCCATGAAGAACAGCCATGAAGAAGAGCAATTAAGAACTGCAATGATGAACAGTCATGAAGAACAGCAATCAGCAATGATGCACAGCCATGAATAACTGCACAGTGGAGTGTGGTAGATATGAAGAATGGCCTCTCTGGTCTCTCTTGAAACCTGTTGAAGGCCCTGCATCGGTTCCTCTCTCCTCCCAGACTAATATCAAGAGAGCAACAAGGAGTCGTTCTCCACGCCCGCAGGTATCAATTCCAGGCGCCCCAGTAGGAAGCAGTTGTTGAATGGATAATCTACCAATATCTAATCACATCAAGCAGTTCACAGATCTGTACCTTATTATGTCTGCCATGCTCCGGGGCGAAGAAAGTCCTTCTCAGACTGAAAACCCCCTCACAATGGCACGAGTCTAACGGATGAGATGACAATCATTATACACAACGTTTGCTATTTATACTGCAAACGTATATAGATTGCGTCAGACAGGATAGAAATGCATTCAGATTGCTCTTATTCCGTTGCATATGTCTTCAATCTTCTTGTGAATCTCAAAAGGCTACATTTACAAACGGCATGACTTGTCTCAATTGAGCATTGCCATTATATATTTTAAATATTTCTTTTGGCTGATAATGAGATAAATAAGATGGAGAACTGAAAATAATGACAATTTATTGTAATTTAAATAAAAGAGAATTTAAAACATCTTAATATGTTCTGACAAACAGGCATCTGATTTACTAAGTAAGAAGTTGGAGTCAAGTCTAATTAGTGCATATATGTCATTAAGCATTTAGATAGGGACAAAGGAATCTTACTGAGAAATTCAAAGATTATGAATACATTGTTTTTTCTACGTCTATTGTTTGATCAACACTTGAGTAGGGTACTTCTTCGATGGAAATATGTCACTGGTTTGAATAACGGCAAATGAGGTATGGATATTACCATGGTTACAATTCCATGCACTACGCTCTAGGGAGTTCTTCAAACTTAATAGGGTTCATTCTTTTCGTAGAAATTTGTAAAGTGTTTTTTGACATAAATCTTTGTGATATTAAAAAGCTATCGAATGAACAAAGATTAAAAATTGGGCCACAGTTTTAATCTTCTTCTACCTGCAGGCAACTGAAGAAGCCCAATTTAGCGGCACACTTAGATTAAACCAGAAGCGATATCGCAGTTGAAGAATGGCCACCTATGGTTTAATAAACGTTAATTCACTCAATCATTCAAATCATGATCATAACCAATATGTTCCTATTAAATGAATGTAAAAATCCATTTTTACCCAGATTTGACAGGAAATGTCATTAGCTTAACAAATACGGACATTTTATTAGACAATATAAATGTCAGTGTGAAGATCCATCACGATTTCTTCGTATAAAATGTTCCTGTAGAAATACGTTAGTCATGAAGAAATTAGCATCTGTCAATTAGCAAGGAGCTTGAAGACAAGATGGTCCAATGAAATTGCAGGCAATTATTCAGCGTGACTGTTAATAAACACAGGTTTTCCTTTAATCCAATTCATTAGGGGGGGTTATCTAATAATACGTGTCTGGTGGTGAAGAACAGACCATCCATCAGAGAAGTCATGATGGTACCAGAAGAAACCCATATCCTTACATGCATTAAACTGACAGGAAATAAGTGGTACTCTAAAGGCACTAACATGCAAACATGCATGCAACACACACACATACTTCATACTTATATTCACACACACAAAGACACTCACACACACATAGACACTCACACACAATCACTCATTCGGTCACATACCACACCACACACACACAAACACATACACACACACACACACACACACACACACACACACACACATACACACACACATCAGCCACAACTAACAATCACCACATACACCCATTCATGTACGCAAATATACACATACCACACACAAACACACACACACACACATACACACACACACACACACCACAGACAAACTACATATGCCCATCAAAAAACACACAAACATATACACACCACAACCACCAACCACACATATACATCATTACCACAGGTATATACCCCAGCAAAGTTAGTTATTGGTAACCAAATAGAACTCTTCCCACATGGAATTACTTAATTTACATTTGATCGTGTTGATTCTGTTCTGCATCCTCTCCAGTTCAAATGTAAATCAACATAGTAGGCAATGTTAGTAATAATAACAAGAAATGTCAGAAACTAAATCAAAATCACAAAATGGACATAGGTTTTATTACCATGATCAATAAACTAAAATCACAAAAATTACATAGGTTTCACTGCTAAAGTCAATAAACTAAAAATCACAAAATGAACATAGGTTTTACTCGTATCCTCAATGTACCAATCGATACAAGAACCTTCAACACAAACATTTCGACATCCATATTTCTCATCCGAGAACAGCGCATCTCTACAACACGACGGACATGACAATAAGCTGTGCAAAAATGCAGTAACAGAATAACATTTGCGCTACCAGAGTCACCAATTAATGCAAACATTGCAAAGCGTGGCCAAGTGAAAGCATAATTGTAAATCCCTTCGCAAGCAAGTGTCAGTTATGGATTTCATTCTGCATTAGACTGACGTCCAATAAAATATGAATGATGGAAGCAGGCGTGGAAGAGTTTGGACTTGGAGGGAACCAGCGCCAGAAATCCCAACATATTGGCAGCTGATTGATACCAGTGCAAAATTCTTAGTCAAAGAACCTTGTGATTCAGGACGACCAAGATCATCTTTCCTATGACCCTGTATGAATTATTCAAACTTTATGATAACATCAGGTGGTTATGATTTGAGTAATCACAATTGTATTTTCTTAGATCATTGTGAGTAAATATCAGCATGATTTTTTTACAGAATCTATCAATTTTGAGGAAGTTAATAAAAACAAATTGGGAGATATTTTAAATGGATTTATTCAAATATTCTGAAAAACATGGCTTCTGCATGTTCAGAATAATCTAGAGAATTAGTCCTATTTCTTAGTTTAAATATTTTGTGTCTATCTGGAGATTCTATAGATTAATGCGCGTGTATACAAGCTAGAAACTCCAGGTAGTAGTTCTTCCCATAATTACCATTATTGAGAAATAACTGCAAATAAACTGGTTATTTTTTTCAATGAAGAGAGTGTTCCCCTAACATT
The DNA here is from genome assembly GCA_032361325.1 of Lepetodrilus fucensis. NCBI lineage: Eukaryota > Metazoa > Mollusca > Gastropoda > Lepetellida > Lepetodrilidae > Lepetodrilus > Lepetodrilus fucensis. The sequence goes on from JAUTBV010134041.1 coordinate 18,833, forward strand.
TGATAACATTTATCAATTGAATACCCGATACCATTAGACGACAGATACCATTAGACGACAGATATCATGTCTTCTTAGTCACAACCAAATATCAATGGTCAATGTTGAATCTATGAATGAACTTCGGACAACCTCAAGCAACGTGACGGCATATGCATTGACAATGGATTAATGTGCCCCATTGTCCATGCTTCATCATTGAACATGTCAATACCATGTTAATACCATGTCAATACCACCATGTCAATACCATGTCAATACCAGTGTCCAAGCAACATCACATCCGAAGAAGGAAAACATGCTCAAGATTTCACAATGTGGACCATCACGGGAAAACATAACTGACCAATTGATCCTAATAGTGGAATTATTCTCTGAAAACATTAAAAAAAAATACAGACCAATTCAAGCCTATGTAACATCTTCTCAAATAGTGTCATGCCAATAAAACAAAATAAGAAAGAGAAGCTCTCTGATTGGTTTAATCTTAAAATAAAAGTAAAACATTGTTTTTTGGTTATATACATCTTTACCTGAGTAGACCAATATGATATCAAAGGGTCACTCTGATTGGCTCAGTCAATTACCTTTATTCTTATATTCATCTTGACCTGAGTAGACCAAAACTTTATCAAGGGGTCATAACTGCCAAGGGATAACTGAAGGCCAGGAGAATATGTTTAAGAAGACCCTTAGTCTTAGAGGATGGTCACCCAACAAACTGACACGATTCCTATTGACACTCCAATACACCTCCCCAATCTGATACACGAAGCTGTACAGAGTTTCTAAGTATACACGTGTAACCTTATTCCTGTCTGTCTACTGTCTAGCCTCCGAGCAATCCCTGTGGACGCAGCCTGGAAGTAGGAAGACATCAGAGTTTCGATCAGGTGATCCATAAACCGAGATGCATCTCGACTTTAGGAGATTCTCTGCCTGGTCCCAGAGGGCCTGTTCCTCACAGCAGAGCACTCTGGCAAGCCAACATAGGTCTGTTCAAAGCGCCGACTGCTAAGCTGGTCAGAACAAGGCTCCTAGAGGCTCCGGGAGACTCCTGGTCATCGGCACCTCATCGGTCAGCAATAAAGTGTGATCTATGATCCAGCGCGAGCCGAATTATTCCGGCCTTGTTAACACTGACCCCTCGCTGTTCAGCAATACCAAAGCTGGACTGGACGGGACTACAGCAGCGTTCAGATAGATCACGGCCAACAGTAATTGCATGACCCAGGTTTTACCTGTGAATCACAATCAACAACCCGTACTGATGGGACTACTGTCTTCACCACTACTTAAAAGATTTGTTTTTGCTGTACTTTTCCTAATGGGATTTTCATTTTCAACACTTTTCTAATGGGATTTTCGTTTTCAGAAGAGAACCGTTATTCACTCCGGCTCCCCGAGAACCTTAGCATACGAGGTACAAATATATATTACAAAAAGGAACATGGTAATCATGGACAGGGATTTGAATAGGAAAGTTTGTCAATACTTCTTGACAGGGTTTCTCATCAATGATGGATATTCTAACCCCCTTTCTAGCACACTTACTCCAAGTAAGGTTACACATCCAACCAATGTGTGCCCTTACATTTAGGATAGACCACAATTAATCACACCTCTCCGTTTAGCCATTTCCTGATGGTACCATGCCACATTGTACAGAACCTTGTTTGACCAGCAGCTGCGATCTGGTGGATGCCTTTAACCCTCTCCCTGCTGAAGGCAACCAGATATGCCCTAAAGAGCAGTGTCTGTGCCTAATCCAGTAGGGAGATCGTTAATTGATGTGTTTTAAACATAAATAGATAGGTCATTCCCTGCACATTCCTAAAATCTGGGCATGAGAACACAAGAGGAACTGGTTGTGTCCCTCCAGACAGTCGCACCTCCCTTCAGACAGTCTCGAGTACAGGGACATGACAAGTTGATTTGCTAAAGACACCATTGGCTCAGAAGTGACCCCTGTTTTCTTCATATTAATACCAGCACAGTAATCTGGAGGTAGCGCTGTATGTAGTTCCCAGACCCGTGATGGCATCGATGCAAATTTGATCAATTTACCAGAACCAGTTCTCTGGCAGTGGTCACTACAACACTCAAGGATAATTAATTGTGGTCGATGATCTTTAAAGGGCATGACCATCATGGAATTGTTGTTTCTTTTTTTCTCCATCATGTAATTAAATCAAAGTAGAAATCCGGTCATTCTAATAAATGTATTGTTTATATCAATTGTATTTTTTCTGTCGTTAATCTATTTTTATTGAATTTCATAAACAGTTACTCAACTCTTCAAAACCCTTTATTTTTCCTTTAAATTTGATTAAATTTGGGTTTTTATCCACTTTAGGATTAGTTTACTCATATCATCGGATAACAAGTAGAAAACTGCAGAATACCACACCTGTAGGACAAAATATTGCAATAGACCTCGTTTTGTTAAGCTCATACTGATGAACCAAGGAATCTTATTTCATGATAATAACAAAAATATATGTTATTTTGTTTTTTAATTTCTTTGTTTTCAATTAGGAGTTTAGAGCTGCTTTCAGGATTCTTTCACTTATCACAGCTTGTCAGTTTAGGGCAGGAAGAACTCTTCAAAATCTATAGCCAAACACCAGCTGGTACTGACAGACCAAGGATGATATCTGCATTGCCATAGTACAGACAGCACATCCTATCAATATATATCATCAGAAATGTAACTACCGGTATAGCAAACATTGATGCCGAGCTCCTAGTCAGGGATTTGAACCCAGGGCCTTTGGCTCTCATGTCCAAATGTTATACCATTGCGCTACCACCTGCCCAACAATATATCTACTCTGAACACGCTATTTGGTAGGTCAATATCTGGATTTACATTAATGGAGCACCATTATACTGGACAGACTGGTCACTATATATAAGTGCTGGACACTAGGTGTTGGCCATGGAAGGTGATAATTGGTAGACTAATAAGCAGGCAATTAACAGAAGCTGTCTGCATCGTGAGTAATGCATGAGAAGTATATACACCTCACACCAGGAAATCCCAGTGCACTATCCTATAAACAGGCTTAACTCCGACCAAGGTAGCCTTACCTCCAACATTAACTGATAGACTACAGCATTGGTAAGGTTGGAGTTATGGTTACTTTAAAGTTAGTTTCATACAGGAGGGCCTTGGTCAGTATTTGTTATTAATTTATTACTTTATGTTGCTGCGGAAATATTTCACTAATATGTGACAACCCCCGGTCACAAAAAAACAACTAGGTAATAAAAATGAAAGATTGAAATTCCTACAATGTTTCCTACATTGTTTCTTCTATGGGAGAAATGAAATAGAAGAGCATAAGAGCTATGATTATGATGATGATGGGTATGTGAGACAAGAACAGATCTGACAAAAGACCATGTGTGTCAGGGAGAATAGGAGTAACACAATAGAAGAACTGGTGCGACACATAAGAACTGGTGTGGCATGGATGTGACACTAAAAAATGGGTGTGACAGATGAGCATGTGTGACATAGAAGGTGTGACAAAGGTACAGGCAGGACAGAAGAGCAGTGGTGACACAGAAGAATAGGTGAGCTAGCTGGTGGAAACAAACAAAAGTGAAATAATCCTGAAAGCAGCTCTAACCCCAAAATATTCCAACCAACTAAGAAGGTATGGTTGCTTCCAGCAGAAGATAGTTAAACTTCCACAAATCTAGGACAACTCTGTTATCAGTGGTGAACCGTTAGTATTGAAGTCCAGTTCAGCGAATTAACTGAGAAAGGTATGGTTGCTTACAGTAGAATATAGTTAATCTTGCACAAATCTAGAACAACTCTGCTATTAGTGATGAACTGTTAGTATGGAAGTCCAGTTCAGTGAGTTAACCACAGGGGTGTCTGGCCTCCCTGCAATGAACCCCTGTGATGTACGACCGGCTCCAACATCTCCGATGTTCTAGTCACACACTCCAGCTCCTCGGACACAGCACAACGGCAATTGTATACTCGTCCATCACGACGCACAACTCGAATCACGACAAATCCCTCGCTGCGACGCGAAGAGAAACAAATGTACCGCACTGCAGTCCTCGCGGTCGGTTAGAAAGAAGGTACACAGCGCCGCAAGAGCATAAGAAGAAGAAAAAAATAAAGTAAGAAAAAAAAGCAATCTGGGAAAACTACCTGATTTATCATTTGCGAGTATTCGGTAATCCTGTGTTTTTGTCACGAGAAACAAATTGCTTCCTTGAAACAAGAACTAAGTGGTGTTGTGGAGGAAATAAATGTGACGTGTCGGCAGCACTGAGAGTTGTCCAACCATGATAAATAGGTGCACACAGACTGGCGCTGGCCATATAGCTTATGTGGGGATCCAGTGATTTAACCAGTGGAAATACATCAAATCTATAATAATAATAATAATAATGGTAGTGGTGGTGATAGTTAATTTTATGCTGCTGATAATGATGATGATAATGATGACGATGATGATGGTGATGGTGATGGTGATAGGTGATGATGCAAAATCTTTAATTTTCCTAACCTATCAATTCATTATATTTTTTTTCTTTCTACAAACTAAGATATATACGAATACAATTTCCTTAAAATGTCAATAACTGATATTAATCGGGTGATAATTAAGATTCTAATACAATCAGATTTATCATGGCATGGATACTCGCGAGAACACGATCGATCAATGAGGAGTACTTTGGGTAACTGACCGGACATGATAAAAACAAATCTGTGTTGTGCATGATAATTATCTCAAAGTGTTATACTTTGTCTCACTTGCAGTGCTAGTACATAGACATTTATAGCCATTCTCTGGAAAAGAATTCTCATATACATATTTCATGCATATTGTTGAAAATTTGCTTCAAAATCAACACCTACCAGAGTGAGAAATGGAAATAATGTTATTTCTGCACAAATATGCACATAACATTGAATATACAAGCTATATAACTTTCATTACAATTGGCAGTTTCCCCAAAACATGGTCATAAACATCAATGAACTAAACCTCATAATTATAAAATAATAGTCTTGAGACATATAACCAAAAACCATTTTTTCTACTCTGATAGAATAAAAAGGTGGACCATTTAAACAGCACAAGGTCATGACAACGAATACATAATACTTTGTATCGTTTGTATCAGATTGCCTCTGTTGAATCATGGAACTGAAAGAGGAATAGAAAAACCCAGTGTCATTGATACTTCTTGAAGTCATAATACCTTATTTCAACTTTCATTAAGACCCCTGTTGAAATCATCCCAATATGCCCTACGGTGGTGAAAGCACACTGGAAAACAGCTACAAACGAAACATGACAGAAAATCTTTTCGGAACTGGAAAGGACAGCAGAAACTGGAAAGGATAGAAGAAATTCATCCGTGCATGAACGTGGCATTCTAACATTTTCTGGAATTAGTTCAATCTATCCAGACGTCTATTTGTGCGCCATTGACCGAGTTCGCTCCTATCAATAGCGAACGTAAACAAAGACGCAGACTAGTCCATACTCTCCAGACTTTTCCAGGAAACTCGGACTTAATCCAATCAGGACATGCACAACCATGGAAACACGGTCTTTCCATTTCGAAGTCTGGCGACGGGACAATGGAGAAGTACTCGGGACGACTTTCAGCAAGCATCTTCAGCGAATGCCAGTACAGGTTGCTATGTCAGAATGAAGACCTTCAGACCCATAGTTGCACTGCCTCTCAAAATTCACTTCAGTTAATGCTGATAATTGAACCGGAAGTAAAAGGGGTCCTTGCATGTTTCTGATAGTTCAATAAAAATCAAATATCTGCATAGCGTTTCACGCTTGGCCGATCTGATGTGGATGAAGAGACGAGAAAAGGAGATAAAAAGAGGCCCCGTAGGGGCTAATCTCATCTCTATCATACCCTATCAAACAGCCATGAAGAGCCGGGATAACCATTGTCTGACGAGAAACTCTTGACAAGAATACCAGGTCAATATCAAAGAATAAAGCATTGGCATTCGAGAAGAGACAGCATTGGAAATGCGAGAGTCCTAAATCAAAGACCCCAGTTCCTAAATCTCTCGCGAGTAATGAGATGAGAAAGCAGCAGCCATTCCAATAATGATGAGATCAGAGAAGCTGCGGATCAGGGTTACATCCCTGTCTAAGTCCACTGCATTACGAGAGCTGGCCCGTAATGACATCATAGAGCCCCCCCCCCTCCTTAAAGGAGGACCAACATATTCCAGCGATGTCGTCAGAATATCGGATTCAATGATAACTCTCCGCGACAAATCTGTCGGTGATGGATGGGCCGACTGACTGCAATTGCTCGTCACGGCGATTGTTTGTCACGTCGCGTGTGCCTCGACACATGTAATTCCTCCGATGTGGAAGGCGGTAGCGCACGTGATGCACGCGTACTCGAGGATCAACTAACGGAAAATTAGAATGTAACATTATTGCAGAAACCCGATTGTAAAATGGGAATATAACATTACTGCAGAAACCTGACTGCATAGGGGTATGTCACAGTATTGCAAAAATCCAACTGAAAAGGGGTATGTAACAGTATTGCAGAAACCTGACTGCATAGGGGAATGTCACAATATTGGAGAAACACCCAACTCCAAAAGAGAAAATTCACATTATTGGAGAAATCTGTCACAAGACAGGAAAACTGTGAATATGGGACAAGAAACCCATGAATACAGGAATGTGGCACTTGACAATAGTGCCTCAGGCAGCAGTGGGTGCACTCCTGAGGACTTAAGGCATTAAGGCACTAAGTACCCAGCCCACTCAAGTACTTGTCCTACAAGATCCGATCACCTGGGACATAAAGCGCATTGTATCGCAGCTCGTACTTTCGATGTCCATCTCGTAATTAATTGATCAATATCGGAGCAGATTAGAGAGAGAGCGATGACAAACAAGGGCTTTTCATCAAAAAGCTACAATTTCTCTAATAGTAATACCCGCATGGTTGATGTCCTGGGCATTCTACTGCCACTCTGAGCATATTGTTGTGGATAGAATGCAATGCTTGGAAGGAAAATTTCCATAGATAACATTTATTATAAAGAAACTCCTTTGATCATTCATGTTGAGTACATGTGTAATTATGTCCTCAACTATTCTTTTCTATAAAGTGTAGTAGTAGTAGTAGTAGTAGTAGTAGTAGTAGTAGTAGTAGTAGTAGTAGTAGTAGTAGTAGTAGTAGTAGTAGTAATGGTAATAATAAAATTAATAACAATTATAATATTGTACTTTTAGGGCAGATATATTCCAGCAAAAACATTAGCTATGCATTACCAAGAATTATCAAACTTTCTCCATATTGTGTATGTATTGAAATATATCAAAGAAATGTTATACTATTTATTAGTGACACTGCACCTCAATAATAACACAAGCCTTCAACTCATACACCCTCTGTCTTATAACTACCACACTGCCACAAAGAGACCATAAAACCCATACATGCGTACCGAAATGACGGCATCGATACTGCAACTTCCTCGTCCGGATGTCCGCGAATCAATGGATCGTGACGTGCGGAAACTGGACAAAGGAAGTGCCGGCAATATTCATGGAGTGACCAGGTGACCCTTCCCTCCTTGTGTCCGGAGTGGCCCTGGTCAGCCTGACAGTCAGCTTGATGCCGGTGCTGGTCAGGCCTCCACTTGACCATGGGACGCTCCATGTGCGGAGTCCAGTCACGACATGGTCGGACCCACACTGGAACCCAGTGGTCAATGGACCCAGTGGTCAAGTGTTTACCGGACACTCCAGGGTGTAATCCACAAGGCCAGTGTCCACCTACTTGCTGATGTACGTTGTAATCATCTGGTGTTCTCCTGTTGGCATTGGGGAAACATGGTGTTTGGTTGTCTTAAGTAATTATGTGGATGGTGATGGAGGTAGTGGTTGTGGTGGTGGTGATTATTATTATGGTAATAGTGTTAATGATGCTGATGATGATGCTGACGATGATGAAATCGATAATAATGTGGATAAATTATTAATTGGTTGATTTATTGTTAAAAGAAACTACAGAACTCTTTTTCCAATATATGATGGTGATGATATTGATGATGAAGATGATAATATTGATAATGATGATAATAATGCTGATGCTGGTAATGAAGGATAATGATGATGATGATGATGATGATGATGTTGATGAT
>JAUTBV010134042.1:0-11910 GCA_032361325.1 Lepetodrilus fucensis
CAAAACACCACATAACTCTAAGTCAATCTCAAAAGCCACTACCTTCTCACAAGTAGTTAGCAGCCTTTGTGTCAAATCACCTAAGCCAGGGCCAATCTCTGCGATGACTTTCTCATCATTGGGCTTCGCTTGGATGATTTTTTCCAATACCGACTCATCTTTTAAAAAATTCTGTCCAAATTTCTTCTTTGCTTTAATCAAGATGTGCCTTTATTATAAAAAGGGATTATATCCCATTTTTTCTTAGAGTTTTATAATATAAACCTAAAATTATAAAACTAACTAAATTTTCACACAATGACATTATAAACAAAAAGTGTTAATGAGAAGATAATGCCTTGGAAAAATGATACATCATGATAGAACTTGCCACGGCGACATTGAAGCTTTTGACCTCTGTTGACATCTCTATCATGACCGTCTCATCACAAGCATCAAGTATCTCTTGGGAGAGTCCTGTGTGTTCGTCACCCATAAGCAAGACCCATTTGTGTGGCACACGCACAGCTTGTAACATCGTAGCATCCTCCCGCACCTCAGCGGCAAATATCTTGTAACCCAGACTCTTCAGTGTCTGCAAGGTGTCAAAGATATCATGATAGTGCGCTATCTTGAGTTGGCTAGCATACCCCATCGACACACGCAACGCTTTGCGCCCAAAAGGGTGTGGACTTTTTTCAGATACCACAAACGAATCCACACCCAATGCGGTGGCGCTTCTTGCAATCGCCCCGATGTTTTCATTTTTCGTGATATTTTCTAGCATGATGACCTGCGCTCCCATCTGCTCCAAAGGCGTTTGCATAGGACGAATACCGTGCATCATGACGCCGTGATGGATGTTGTGACCCACGATCTCTTTCATGCTGCTTTTGTCTGCTACAAAAAGTTTAGGAATGTTTTTGCTCTCTATGAGGGTTTGATTATCATGATAGAACTTTTGTGTGGCTAGGATACTGCGTATTTGGATATCTGTTTTAAGGAGCATCAAGACGACTTTAGGACTATCAGCGATGAAGCTATGGTCTTTTGTAACAACGTTGTCTCGCACGTGGCGGTAGATTTGTACGGCATCGTCGCTAAGGTCTGTGAGTGTGATTAAATCCATCCTATCATGATAGCACAAAGCGATGACTATCATGATGAAGGTGGAGGACTAACGGTCTTCTAGCACTTCTACGGTTTTGGTTTTTTCACCTGTACGATAGTTATATGTGTAGTGTCCCACTCGTTGGAGGTTGTCATCTTCAAATTCTTGATTTTCCCAAGAGTTAAAAGGTCTATCATAGCTGATAGTGCTTGTATCTTTATGGATTTGAATGTTAACGGCTTCAGCAGTGCCTGGCCCTCCATCTAAATTGATATTTTGTAGTCTTGTGAGCACCTGCATTTTTTCTATATCATACACTTCTACAAAAGCGTGACCATCTCCACCAGTCTCTAAAGAAGTATGCAAAAGATAGAGATTTAACGCCTCGTCAATCTTTTCGATTTGATGAATATGATATCCGCTACCCATAGCATCTTCAATACTTTTTTTAAGCGCATCTATCTCTCTTGTTTTTGAAATCTCTTTTTTATGAAAGTAGTCATAAACGATTGTATACTCATAGAAAGCATTACGCTCATAACGTATTGTTTTATATTGTACTTTGCCTGCACCAAGCATTTTGATATTGGTAAACGCTTTGTGTCCTAAATCGTCCATTTCTATCAAATACTCACTATGAGGATTCTCTATATCTTCTAAACCCCACAGCTCCAAGTATGAACCCTGATCGGTAGCATACTCAACAATGGCTCCTTGCTTATGCGGTGTTAATGTGATAGACCGTATCCCTCCAACACTCAAGTTTAACACGGATTTAATTCTATCTTCAAGTGTTACTTCACTCCCACCACCATCGTTCTCTAGCTTGATAACTTGTGTAGAAATCGTACTATAGGTGCTTCCCCAGTTTGCATCAAAAGGCTCTAGTGTTACATTGATAGTATCTGCCTTCACGATAGATGCAAAAGTAGCAGTCTGTGTGTGGATATGTGTTGTATTTCCATCTACTGACTTGTTAAAACCATCAAACTCACCGACATATGTCCAAGACCACGCTGTTGTACTGTTTGACTTATATAAAGCACCATCTTCAAGCAAATAGTCTGCTCCTGAAATCTTCCAGCTATCTTGCCCAAAAGAAAAACCAGTTTCTGCATTGTTGTCAGTATCCAAAAAATATTGGAAGTGTTTTACTTCTGAAGGGATACCTTGTGAAAAGTAGGTATCCAATGTGAAAAGAGCGTTGCTAGCGGTAGCATCTGTTCCTACAAACCAAGTCCAGTCCGTCTTGGGTGCATATGCCGCACGTGCCACTTTTGTGGTATCTGTAGGTTGGTTGATACCTGTTTTGCTTGCTGTCTCTCCACATCCTGTCAAAAGCATTGTCGCTAAAATCGTAGAACCTGTTATAAACGTCGTGATATTTTTTTTCATTTTAAAATCCTTGTTTTTTGTTTCAGGGATATTATCGACAAAAAAAGTGAGCAAAGTGTGGCTATATTTAAAAAGCTGATTTGGAAAGTAGCGTTTAAACGTATATGTAACTTTTGTAAACATTTATTGACATATTTAGTATAAAAGTTTAAAAAAAGTGTATTTTACTGACTTTAAGACGATTTTTTCTATTATGCAACAAAGGCTATCATGATAAACAAACATATACTCGTCATAGGCGGAGCAAATATCGAATACATCCATAAAAGTACAAGCGATATCATACAAGGTAGTAAAAACTTTGTGGATATAGAAGAGCTTTTTGGCGGTAGTGGTGTAAACTATGCCTTACGGCTGCTCACTTATGGTGAAGTAGTATTTCCTGTATTATTTATGGGTGATGATAGTACGGGACGAAAAATCCGTGCTACGCTCTTAGAATTTATCCAAAATACCAATCACACATTTTTTGATGCAAAGTCCTTTTTTGTACCAACCCTCACAACACCCCGATCCACCATCATCGTTGAAGGAATACACCGTACCATTCTTTCACAAGATGCAAACAAAAATAATATATTTCAAGCTTTTGTTGCTAAACGTATTGATCAAGCGGGAGCAGTTGGTGCCCTCATCATCGGACATATTCACAACGACAGGCAAGATATCAATCCAGATGGACAAAACCTCAGCACTATTTATGCTTTAAAACATTTTGAAAAAACAGAGACCTTGGTATACGCCAACTTTGGTGCATCTCAGCTAGAGTATGGCTTTAACTTTTGGAAACCACATTTAGATAAAGTGGATATCTTACAGTTAAATATCCATGAACTACGCGCATTTTTAATCAATGGTAGTGTTTGTGACTTGGCTTGTCTTATCAAAAAAGTACAAGATTTATCTCTTACCATGATTATCACCCTCGACAAGTTTGGTGCACTAGGTATCATGAAAGATGCTAAAAACACTCTATTTATGGCGCGCCCTTTTAATGAAATAACAGGGTTTGTAGACTCAACAGGCGCAGGAGATGCTTTTTGTGCTGGAATGATTTCTAAACTCAAAGGAAAAAAATATTTTGCACCTGAAGAGTTTAAAGAAGCGATGGAGCGTGGAAGAAGTTGGGCAACCTACGCCTGTATGTCTTATGGTGGAGCCAATGATTGCCCTTCTCCTGAACAAGTCGTAGAATTTCACCAAGAAAAAACAGCGGGCAATGAAGTCGCCCTCTATCATGATAGTGCCATGCAAGATATCATTGCCTTGGTAGATTCTATGCTGGAGAAGTAACACTCTTATTTAAAAACAACATTATCCATAAAATTTACTTGATGTTTGGATAGGATTTAGGTTATCATTTTTTTAAATCGATACAAAAAAGGAAGTATACATGTCAGCTAGTTGTCCTATCTCAAGAAGACGCGTAGACACCAAAATGGTCAGGGCTATTTCTGTTTTAATCACTATCACGGCTATTTTATTTTTACTCACGTCTAATGTACTTTTTGCCTATCTTTTGCTGATAGACTTCTCTATCCGACTAGTAAGAAAAAACCAATACAGCCCATTTTTTCAACTCTCTTTGGCATTGTTAAAACTATTTAATATCAGGCCTAAGATGAGCGACGAAGCCCCTAAGCGCTTTGCCTTATATCTTGGCTGGATTATGTCAATCCTGATTGTGATTTTTGTAGCTTTTGATTTATCGCAGTTTGCCATAACATTTGTAGCGGTGCTGTTTGCTTGCTCCACTTTAGAAATGCTCTTTGAGTTTTGTGTAGGTTGTAAAGTATACCAATACTTGAAAATATGCAAAATTCTCTAAAATATTAGCTCAAACCAAAAGTTGATTTTCATTTTTATTCAGCTGCCTTGATAAGGACTTTTTACTTATCTGCATCCAAAACAATATCAATCTATTAATCGCTTCTATCTCTATCTCGTCTGTTGAGCTTTCATAAAAATTTTTAATATTCATCGCTGCTACATCAAAATATCCTGTAAAATCATGCTCAAGCAACGCAGATAAGCGTTCTACCGTATAAAAGTGTTTATCATAAGCTTGCAATATCACTGAGATAGATGAAAAAACTTTATAATTTCCATGAAACTTATGTTTGTGCATATCATCATAAGTATGATTTTGCGCTATAAGCAATAGCTCTTTTTGTATTTTCATCGTATTTTTCATCAATAGCCAACGATCTTTTTTCATCCAAAGTTTGTGGTGCCATTTTATGACTTTGATATTATCTTCTATCTTACAAGATGCTTCATCAATAAACTCTTTATCAATTCTGATAAAAAAATGATCTCGTATCTTCTTTGATATATGTATATAAAATAAATTATGCCGTTGTAGAAACTGTTTATCTTGGCTATGTTTATAATCATTTGCAAGATATTTCATCTCTTTTTCTAAGTTTTCACCCAGTGTTGTTGAGATATTACAAGATGTTTTTAGTGCTTCATACTCTTGTGTTAGGGCAACGTCTTTATAGATGGTATAAAGCATCATCAATGCATAAATATCTGATTTTGTAAATAGTTTGTTCGTGTAATCTTGTTTATCTTGATATGCATGTTGTATTTTTAACACTTTTGCTAGATGCGTCTTGATACTATAGTCACCACTTTTATCAAAAAGTGCCCTACGTAAAGAGTCTATCTCTTCTGTATCTTTAATATTTTCTTTCAATTTTTGATATTCGGATATCAAGACATCATTGACTTTCTTTATCTGTGAAGATGCATTGAGTGAGATATAGGCATTTGCAAACTCACAAGCTATCATGATAAGCGCCGATACACTCTCTTTGTGCTTTGTTGTATTTAGTGCGGTATCAAAGAAGGGGTGATTTGGAGTATCAGACTGCTCTTGATAAATAAAAATTATGGCAACTTGATAAAGAGAAAATATTTTTATACGAGAATGCATGGCATTTTTAGTATTGATTGTTATCTTTAAAATCTCTTCACGTACCATGTCGAAAAGCTCTTTTGCATCAATCTCTGCAATCGCACAATCAAAATGCCCTACTATACTATCTAATGCTTGCTGCTTTTGATAATCCTCTAATGTATCCACGTTTCCAACCCCTTACCATTACTCTTAGATACAAATCGACAATTTTTTATTTCAGTAAAATAGCTAAAAAACAATGCTATCATCCAATCATGATAAAACGACTACCTGCAGAGTGGGAGCCACAAGATAGTATCTTGATGGTTTTTCCCCATGAAAATACAGACTGGGTCTTGGATATGCAAAGTGCACAGTCTGTATTTTTGCGTATGGCAAGTTCTATTGCTACTACACAAAAGCTCATACTTATCTGTGATGATGTGGAAAAAACTAAACAGTTTTTCTGTTATCATGATAAGATTTCATTTGTATCTATAGAGACAAATGACACGTGGATACGGGACTTTGGTCCACTGTCTATCTATCATGATAAACAAAGAGAGTTGATTGATTTTCGCTTCAATGGCTGGGGTAAAAAGTATAAAGCGTCACTTGATGATATGGTTACTAAATCATTACATGCCAAGTGGCACTTTATGCTTTCGCCCTTACATCATTCTGACTTTGTCTTGGAAGGTGGTTCTATAGAAAGTGATGGGCAAGGGACACTCATGAGCACCAAAAAATGCCTCCTAAATCCCAATAGAAATCCTAAACTCTCCCAAAAAGATATAGAAAATACCTTACATACGTTACTAGGCGTAACACATTTTCTGTGGCTAGAAGAGGGGGAACTTGAAGGAGATGATACCGATGCCCATATCGATACACTTGCTCGTTTCATTGATTGTAAGACTATCGCTTATGTCAGGTGCGAGGATACAACAGACAGCCATTATGCTGCACTTAAAAAGATGGAAGAAGAGTTACAAGCATTTAAAACACAAGAGGGTAAGCCGTATCATTTGGTACCGCTACCTTTACCAACTGCGATATACAAAGATGACCGACGTTTAGCTGCAACTTATGCGAACTTTTTAATCACCAACAAGTCTATCTTGCTGCCAATTTACAATGATTATCATGATAAAAGTATGGTGGATTTATTTAAAAGTCTATTTCCAACAAGGGAAATCATTCCTATCAATGCCTTGCGCTTGATAGAGGAGGGTGGAAGTATCCACTGCTCTACCATGCATGTGGCGAAGTAACCTAACGTATATCTTGTGGTGGGATGATAATGTTAATCATCGGTTTTTCTTCAAAATACGATTCTACCGTATCTCCAATCGCTGCGATACCTATAAGCATCGTTACTGCCGCCAACAATAGTGCCGTGATAGCTGCTGATAAATAAGATGATGCCAACGCATTCTGATGTCTTTTTGCATATAAGTCGTGTGGTGCTTGATGATGCCACACATTTTTAGCTCTTTTTACTGTCATTAAAAACTCCTTGAGTAAAATTCATAATGTATTTTATAAAAATCCCCATTGAGACATTGTTATTTTAAAAATGAGTTATTTTAGATAAGAAAAATTTAATATATTTAATTTAATCTCGATTATAATGAAATTATACTATTTTATTTCCCCTTCTGTGTACATCCAAGTATGCCCTATTTTGATGAACTTACTCTTCTCATCTAGTTTTCCCTCTTCAAATAACGCTATAAAATGTACATATGCCACTTCGCCTGCTTCTTCATAATGCACTATTTCTAAACCTTTAAAAGTAGTTTGTTCACTAAAAGCTTCTATCTCTTTTTGCCATGCATGCTTATCATCATGATAGTCTGGATTATCTGGATGGGTTGTTTTGATGATATAGTGTGCATCGCCAACAACATAAGCACTATAACGGGACTTCATCAAGGTGAGTGCGTCTTTTGGCTGTGCACCTTTATGATACTTTTGACAACACTTTTTATACTTCTCTTTACTCCCACAGGGGCAGGGGTTATTTACAGATATCTTCATAAGGCTTATGATACCATAACCCATAAAGGAAAAGCTATGGAACATTTTGCAAAACGCATCATCCCTTGCCTAGATGTGGACAATGGACGCGTGGTAAAAGGGGTCAATTTTGTAGGTCTTCGTGACGCGGGTGATCCCGTGGAAGTAGCAAAACGCTATAACGATGAAGGTGCAGATGAAATCACTTTTTTAGATATCACAGCAAGTCATGAAGAGCGTGACACTATCGTGCATATCGTAGAAGAAGTTGCGAAAGAAGTTTTCATCCCCCTAACTGTGGGTGGTGGGATTCGCAAACTAGAGGACATCTACAAGCTACTCAATGTCGGCTGTGATAAGGTGAGCATCAACTCCGCAGCCATCCAAAATCCAGACTTCATCAACGAAGCTGCCAAACGCTTTGGTTCTCAGTGTGTCGTCGTTGCCATAGATGCCAAACGCACGGGAAATAGTTGGAATATTTACCTCAATGGCGGACGTAAAGATACGGGGATTAATGCTATCGAGTGGGCAAAAGAAGTCTATGACAGAGGTGCAGGGGAAATCCTCCTCACTTCTATGGATGCAGATGGAACCAAAGCAGGTTTCGACAACGCACTCAATCTCGCTATCTCCTCAGCTATCAATATCCCCGTTATCGCTAGTGGCGGCGCGGGCACGATGGAGCACATGAAAGAGGCATTTACCAAAGGTGGCGCAGATGCTGCACTAGCTGCGTCGATTTTTCACTTTAAAGAGATTGACATTATGGACTTAAAACACTATCTACAAGATAACAACATACCTGTGAGGATATAACATCATGATACGATTATTATTACTATTTTTGAGTACGATTTCTTTGTCGGCGTATACGATTAACTTTGACAAACGTTTTGATTTGGATTTAAAGCCAGATACACTGAGCACGCATATCAACATCACAACTATCAAGCCTAGTGAAAAAGAGGTCTTGAAAAAGCTGACTTCTTTTTCTACTTTCATCTCTGGCTATAAAGATGTGGAGAAAAAAGGTGGGAATTATTCTGTCAATGCGGAGTATCGTTATGAAAATAATCAGCGTTATAAAAATGGATATAGAGGGCATATGAACTATCAAATCTCTTCTCAAAAAGCAGAAGATATGAATACTTTTATCACGAACCTTCATGAAAAGAAAAAAGATTTTGATGTGGATATCTCCATCTCCAATGTCTCATGGCAGCTAAGCCCTGCGCAAAAAGAAGGGCAAGAAGACAAGCTACGACTACAAGCATTTCGCTGGATATCCAACTATGCAAAAACCCTTTCAAAAGAGTTAGGCAACACTTGCACAGTCTCTAAAATATCACTCAATGCCGTACGAAACAACTACCCTCGTCCTATGATGGAAGCAAAAAGTATGATGGCAGATGGTCGCGCGCCCACCCCCGAACAAGACATACAAAAGATAAGCATCAACCCTCACTTTGAACTGGAGTGCAAATGATAGTCTGCGCGGGAAATAACGAAACCTTTGATTTTGCCACTGCCATCGGTGTAGGTTTGGTGGATTCCGCCATCAATCTTACACGGCTTATCATACAAGAACAACCCACCTCACTGCTTTTTATAGGCTCTGCTGGAAGCTATGGAGAGTACAAACCCTTTGACATCATAGAGTCTTCTTCCGCTGCAAATATCGAGCTGGGTCTCATCACCCAAAGTGCTTACACCCCTATCGATAATACGATTCATCATGGAGATGTTTCACGTGAAACATCTATCATGATAAACTCTAGTAACTATATCACCACAGACATGGAAGTGGCAAAAGAGTATCAAAAGCTAGGACTAGCACTAGAAAATATGGAGTTTTTCTCCATCTTAAAAACCGCAGAAAACTTTGAAATACCCGCACGGGGAATCTTCATAGTCACAAACTACTGTGACAAAAATGCCCACGAAGATTTTCTCAAAAACCACGAAGAAGCCAAAGCCCTACTCTCTGCCTATATCAAGGAGCAACTATGAAACCAAGCATCTTAGACTTCACCCAAGATGAACTAAAAACCAAAGTCAAACCCGCTTTTCGTGCCAAGCAGATATACAATTGGATGTATGTTCAAGGGGTGGATACCTTTGCGCAGATGAAGAACCTTCCCAAAGATTTGATAGCCAAACTAGAAGAGGACTTTGTACTAAATCCTTTAGAAATCGCCCGTGTAGAAGAGAGTAGTGATGGTAGTAAAAAGTATCTTTTTCGCTGTCATGATGGCTACACGATGGAAGCAGTTTTGCTCCCGATGAAAAAAGAAGAACGCAATGAAGAGGGTCGTGTGACTTCTGAAACCAAGTACACTATCTGTGTCTCGTCACAAGTGGGATGCAAGATTGGCTGTGCTTTTTGTCTCACCGCCAAAGAAGGATTTAAACGCAATCTTACTTCTGGGGAAATCGTTGCCCAAGTCCTAACACTCAAAAAAGAGAACAACATCCCTGTAAACAGAAGGGTCAATATCGTCTATATGGGTATGGGCGAACCACTAGATAATATCAACAACGTTGTCCAAGCCATCAAAGTGTTTAACGAAGAAGACGGCTTGGCTATCGGCGCGCGTCGTCAGACTATCTCTACAAGTGGACTGAGTCACCAGATAGAGAAACTAGGAAAGATGGACTTGGGTGTGCTTTTAGCTATCTCATTGCACGCGGTAGATGATGAACTGAGAGAAACGCTTATGCCAATCAACAAAGCGTACAACATAGAATCGGTGATTAACGCTGTACGAAACTTCCCTATCGATCAGCGCAAGCGTGTGATGTTTGAGTATCTTGTCATGAAAGATTTAAATGACGATCTCAAGTCTGCTAAGAAGCTTGTAAAACTCTTGCACGGTATCAAAGCCAAGGTCAATCTCATCTACTTTAACCCCTACCCTAACTCTCCCTTTAAACGACCGACCAAAGAAGGTATGGAGGATTTTAAGAACTTCCTAAACGAACATGGAGTACTATGCACCATCCGACAATCCAAGGGACTTGATATCTCAGCAGCTTGTGGACAACTAAAGGAGAAAACAGACAATGAGCTGGGTTGATATAGGATTGATAGTATTTATCACAGGAGTTTTTTTAGCAGGCATTATAGGCGTATACAAAGTAGCTATCTTGGATGAAAAAAAGCCTAAAGAGTAAGTTGCATCTTAGAAACAATCTCAAAGCTGTTTTTGTATTTAAAGCTTATGGTATTGGCATGGAGCATCAAGCGTGCTGCTCCTGTTAACTCCACCCTCTCCTCTTCACTCAATCTACCATTGAGATAATCATCTGCCACTTTCACACTCACACCATAAATGGGATCACCAACAATTGGATGTTTCACGTGAAACATATGTACCCGTATCTGATGTTGTCTTCCTGTCAACGGTATCGCCTTGATAAGCGTGATATCCAACTTATCATGATAAATCAACGGTTCTACAATCGTTTGAGAACTTTTACCATCATCAGATATCTGCACCTTTAGTTTTATCTCATCAAACTCTCTATTTTTCTTGATAGCTGCATCGATAAAGAGTTTAGTATTAATTTTCCCTTTTACATAAGCAAGATAAGATTTTTTAACTTCCCTCTCCTCGAATAACTTTTTTATACTTTTTTCAGCCTCTTTGTGTTTGGCTACAACAACCAAGCCACTTGTCTCTTTATCGATACGATGGGTAATATTTGCCCCCGAGCCAAAACGGTGTTTTAGTTCATGCGTGAGTGAATACTCTGTAAATCGATTTGCTGGATGTATCAAAACACCAGAAGGTTTATCATACACAGCAAAGTCCCTTGTCTCAAAGATTGGTACTAATCCTTTTGTGTTTGGCTCAAAAACAATCACCTCAATATCTCCAGAGATATCCAGTGATTTTTGCATGATGACTTCACCCGATATCATCAATCTTTTCTTGTCTATCCAACGCTGTGCATCACGCATCGGCAAGTCAAAGGTCTCCATCAAAAATTTAAAAGCTTTAACTTTTCTTTTGACTGAAAACTTCTTTATTTTATATGACAAATTTAAACCCTTTATGATGCTTTTTTAAAATTCTCTAGGATAAAATCATTTTAAGTAAATGATACGAAATTACTTATAAATTTAATTTATATTTAATACTATCAAAAAATATACAAGGATTTCAAGAGAAGATGGTTGAAAGATATTCCCGACCAGAAATGGCAAACAAATGGACGATGCAAGCAAAATATGACGCTTGGCTAGATGTAGAAAAAGCAGCCGTCAAAGCATGGGCAAAACTTGGACTTGTTCCACAAGAAGATTGTGACAAGATAGTCAAAAATGCTGCTTTTGAAGTAACCCGTATCGACGAGATAGAAAAAGTCACACGTCATGACGTGATTGCATTTTTAACATCCGTATCTGAATCTCTAGGTGAAGAGAGCAGGTGGGTACACTACGGGATGACAAGTTCAGACTGTATCGACACCGCGGTCGCTCTGCAAATGA
>JAUTBV010134053.1:0-11909 GCA_032361325.1 Lepetodrilus fucensis
ATGCATATGTACTGCTTGACTAGTCTGGATTTCCACCAGTTTTTATAGTGCTAGTTCACTTAGAATATCATGTCGTACAGTTAATACGAGTATAATGAATAATTTATCTCTTTTGTTTTTGAAAAAGTTCATTTGGTGTACAACATAGATTGTATATTGTTTCAACTAAGTGCAGGGTTAGAAGTTAACACTTGCCGATGGCCAAATCCATTTCTCCTAAATATTAAAGGTATCCTACGGGTAGTAGAAATTTCAGGTTTTGTTACTTTTAGTGTTATTTGGGCGAGTATATTTAAAAATTAAGTTCTATGGCCCTATGGTAAGTAGTGAGTTCAGTGATATTTTATAGGAATATCCTGATGCACTTTGATTCAGAGATGATCACGAAATATTTATTTAAATGGAACATTCAGGATGCCAGACTAACATTTAGAGTTGCCATACTTGTTGACAGGTCCACTCAGGGCTAATAGCAATGGCACCAGGGGTGTTGTATGTTAAAATGTTGGTCGTCTGCAGTGCAGTTTAACCTACTGTGTGTTGGGCTCGTCTAGGGCCCTGACATCTCTGTAGACAGTGGTTAGCTAATATAATATATAGCCACGTAGCGACCTATAAGTAGATACACAGCTGTATCCACATCAACTTCCTAGCCAACTATATTTTTTAACCCTACCCATTTTCAAAGTTAAGGTAGTATTCACATGCCTTGGGCATTATGATAATACAAACTTTATGGTTTTACATTATGAATTCTTGCTCTGTGTCATGGTGTAGATATGCAGTTTATTACATGTACTACCATTTTTGCCTGAATTATACTAAATGTCCTTATCAGCAATGATCAGTGACTAGATCATTTACTATTTTTGATGACAATATCTGAGACTTTCATATGAATCTTTTTCCCATATTTGTTTATCTTCTGTATTATTAATATGGAATTTGTTTTGCCTCTAGCGATTTTCATGACAAGACTAATATGACTCTAAACAATTGTAAGTGTAATTTCCATTAAATGATAGCCAATTTAATATAATCACAAATTTAGGAACACTAACCAGGTCTGCTCTGAAGTTGAGATTCTTGAAATTACCTTCGATCCCAGACTATAATTGAAACTAAGCAGAACAGTTCCCGGGCCTGCGTTTCATGAAAGGACTGTACTGTAGTCGGTTATTAATTGATTTTTAAACTCTGCTGAATTCTTTCATTTGTTTTCTCGAGAAATCGTGATCGTGATCGTCGCAAATGGGTGAAAAATTCCCGCAGTGACGTTAAACTCCATATTCACTCACTCACTCGAGAAATCGTGGGTTAAACATCTTTGTCATGCACAGAATAGTCAATCTTAATATTATTACTTAAATTCTCGGTTAGATCTCTTCTCTGGACCTGGACTTGTGGTCTATTCATCATGTTCATTGGACCCGGACCCACTTCCCATTAATTGGACCCAAACCTGGACTATTTCCCGTACCCGGACTGAAAAATGAATAAAATATTTACCCATTGTCAAACAAACCCTTTACTCAAACCAAGTGAGATACTCAAACCAAGTGAGACAATCAGATTGCCAGGAATAGGGCCAGAGTCCAAGGAATAGACCGCACGGAACTTCTCACAATTTATTGGATGGTTTTACCATATTACCATGTTAGCATTATCGCCATGTTAACATTATAGTATATCCAAGTTAACATTACAGCCAAGTTAACATTACAGTATGTTAACATTACAACCAGGTTAACATTACAACCATGCATTACAGCCAAGTTAACATTATACCCATGTTAATATTACAGCCAAGTTAACATTATACCCATGTTAATATTACAGCCAAGTTAACATTACAACCATGTTAACATTACAGCCAAGGTAACATTACAACCATGTTAACATTACAGCCAAGTTAACATTACAACCATGTTAACATTATAGCCAAGTTAACATTACAGCCATGTTAACATTACAGCCATGTTAACATTACAGTATGTTAACATTACAACCAAGTTAACATTCCAACCATGTTAACATTACAGCCAAGTTAACATTACAGTATGTTAACATTACAGCCAAGTTAACATTACAACCATGTTAACATAACCATGTTAACATTACAGCCATGTAAACATTACAGTATGTTAACATTATAGCCAAGTTACCATTACAACCATGTTAACATTACAGCCAAGTTAACATTACAGTATGTTAACATTATAGCCAAGTTAACATTCCAACCATGTTAACATTACAGCCAAGTTAACATTACAGTATGTTAACATTATAGCCAAGTTACCATTACAACCATGTTAACATTACAGCCAAGTTAACATTACAACCATGTTAACATTACAGCCAAGTTACCATTACAACCATGTTAACATTACATCCAAGTTAACATTACAACCATGTTAACATTACAGCCAAGTTAACATTACAACCATGTTAACATTATAACCATGTTAACATTACAGCCATGTTAACCAATTTGCCCGGGTTGATTCCCATGAGGTTCTGCTGGCAAGAATCCATTCCAAAAACCAATAACAATAAACAGGTCGCCATGGAATAAATGCCCAAACATGTAATCAGTTCCTGCGCTAACAACATAATTGATATTTATCTGTTGATGAAGTAATACCATAAATATAACATAACATCGAATCCCTGCTAAACAAAATCTATATTGGTACCAGTAGCCACATGTATGAAACTCTTGCAAGTGACTGAATGTCGACATTTATTACATTGTTATAAGTGACCTAATGTCAACATTTCCGGGGCAGGCTTAAAATTAACATGTAAATTGCTATATGACATTTCGCATTGATCGTGCTGATAGGACATGGAGAAAGTACAATTACTGGGTATAAAATTGAGGTTATGGTAGTGTAGTGTAATGAATGCATTGTTGAACACAGCGAGTTCCTGTGAGCACAACGCCAATTGTGAATGGTTTACGTTTCCTGTCTGGCATGTTGGAATTTTCAACATAGAGGTAGTGATACTTATGTGGGGCTCACATTAGACTTGTACTTAAGGAAGTCAAACTGACCCTTGACTAAAATACAACTCAAATTTCCCTTAAAGCTATTAAAGGTACTGGGACAATATTTATTTTGTAGAAAACACAAAGTAGTGATCATACTGGTTTAACCTTCTCCCTGCTGAAGGCAACCAGAGATGCCCTGAAGAGCAGTGTTTGTGCCTAATCCAGCAGGGAGAGGGTTAAATATTACAATATAAACAGTGATGAACCTTTCTTCAAAAATATATTTGATCAAATATTGTCACTTTTCACTGTATTTGTTAATGGTTTATGTTTGAACTGTTGTTTCAAATGAAGTTGAGCAACCCTTTGTCACATTGTGTCCTGTTATTAAAAAGATAAATGTTTTCAAAATGAAAATGAAAACAAAAATAAAATGACATTAGATCTATTTGTCCAACCATCCATGTTCTGTCCAACCATCCATGTTTTATTCAACCATCCATATTCTGTCCAACCATCCATGTTCTGTCCAACCATCCATGTTCTGTCCAACCATCCATGTTCTGTCCAACCATCCATGTTTTATTCAACCATCCATGTTCTGGACTAACATATGCCTGATGTACCATGTGACCAGTGTACAGGGGCAAGTTAGATTATACTGCGGGCAACCTACTTTTTATCATTTAGCACCTTCGGTACCATTGCAACTTGATATGTGGGCAAGTAACTCAAAATGACAGTCTAGAGCCCTGTGAGTCCCTTAATAAGTCTTGCATATTTTGTATTTTTGTGCTCTACAATACACTAGGAATTATTTGCTTTAAAAAATCGTCAAATACACAGGTTTTATGCATCATGGTTAACACTGCACAGTGCTCACTGCACCTAGTAAATTATTGCAACCTAAGACAATTATTGCAAGATTACTACTGAAATAATGCGGAAAGTACACACGTGTGAAACACAAACTCTTTCACTCCTTAGTTCAAACACTAATGCTGCATGACCTTTTTACATTCTTAAACATGGTAATTGGATTAAGTTAACAAGTATAAAGGTCCCCACACACTGGAGACGAGCACAATAGCGAGCAGTATCGACATAAAAAGATTCTATCGACATTTGCTGTTGCAAATTTTCGCTTTTGGTGTGCAAGCATATAGATAAATGATAGGTTACATCTCAGAACGTATATCATTGTATATCGCCGGTTTTGTCTCCGCAAAATTCGTCTTCGGTGTGCAAGGACGTTTAACCTACTAACAATTAACCCTTACCAGGCTGTTGCTTCTCACAACACTGGAATTCATTATGAATAAAAATGCGTTATTAGCTCCAAATTTTCAATCCACACAAAGTTTTCAATCCTAGTATTAAATTAACATTTGTTCTGCTACTGATTGTTTGTAGAACAGTTACTGAGTGTCATCAGTCTAGCAGGTAAAGGGTTAATAGTAAAGCTAGTAGGCATCTTTCAACATAAATATTGAATGGCAACTGTGGGTTTTTTTTTATATCACCATTTGGCATACTATTGTATACCACACAGTATTAAAATAAAAATTAACCAAAATCTACTCCGTCTACTTTTCATCAGATAATCATGTAATTCAGTTGATTATGTTAATTTATCTTAAATTAATTACAATTCCGACTTTTATATGACATTTCTCCTTTTATCCCACAGGTGACATGAGCAAGATAATTTTATTTATTTATTTTGTTCGTGACATTATTTACATTAGATATTCTGCAGCAACATGAAGCAATTACATCAATAACTAAGTAAATTATATGTATTTAAATTATACATTATTTTTAATTTTATGTTTTGTTAATTTTAGTTGATGACGGCCACTGTGGAAGCACCAAGTGAGAAGTTTGAGCCTATGGTGGCGTTCATGTGTAACAAGCCAGCCATGCATCGTGTTATCAACGGATGGAAGTCTGACGCTTCAACAGACTGCCTCCCCAAGAAGACTGACATCCTGAAATACTGCCAACAGGTATGCAACATGACCCTTTCTCTTACGATAGATAATTCATGTACAATGTACTTAGAGATATTTGATTTACTTTTTCAAATATTTTTTTTTTAAATTCTTAATTTTTTATTTTACAGTGAAAAGCACCCTTGAACATATTTTGACTATGGAAAAGGATGATATATATACAATTATTGTGATATTAATAAATAAAATTAAATATTATCAGTTTTATTTTATCTATTTAAAAGTATTCCTCTAGTTTGCCGTCATTTGCCGTCATCGTTATGCTCACAATGCATTGTGATCAAATTCTATATTTCACAATACGATTTTTGTTTGAATTTTTCATATGTAATTCAATATGCAAAGATTATTTTCACTTCGATGATTGATACAGTATGAGTGAAAGATTCCCGCTGTGACGTAAAATGTAATTCACTCATGTTTTACATATTATTAACCAATTTGCTATAATGTAAAGATGAACATTTTTCTCTCACTTTCATCATGGTGTAATTTGTCTGGCATTCAATCAATTTCCTTTTCTTTCCATGTTCATGGCTTACAGATCTGAATACTGTTGTTATATGTGCTCCTATTGATCACATGCTAAAATGTCTGCCAATACTCAGGATACCTGTATCTTGGAACAATGCCACTAACTCTACATTGAGATATTATTTCTGACAGTATGCGTATTTAATTAAATATGTATTCTGTCTGGACTTTTCTCGAGCCAGCAGGCCGTCGCGAATGGGTGGAAAGATTCCCGTTGTGACGTAGAAAAACAATAATTTACTCGAAACAATGGCATCTCCAGGGATTGAAATTAACACTAGCCCAGGTTATTTCTCCCAAAACTAAAGGTCTCGTATATATATATAATAAGGGCTAGCATAAATTCATAACATTTGTTATTTGTATCAATATTTGGGCTAGTAAGTTTTAAAATTAGTTTCTATCGCTGGCATCTCTAGTCATGTGTTTATTTGTGTCTGAATCTTGCGTAGTTAGTGTGGGTGAAATATTTCCTGCAGTGATGAAAAACACTAATTAAATAAAAGAACTTGTGTCAGCTTGAAGCTGCACAATACATGAGTAGCTATACCACCAAATACAACGAAAAACACTAATTAAATAAAAAAGACTTTATCATCATGAAGCTGCACGATACATCAGTAGCTATACCAAATAGACATTTCCGTATTTCCTTGTTTTGTGTATTCCCTGTAGCTTGTGACGTACACTCTTCTTCACGCAGTCTGTCCCACTTTGGTACTATACAGTACTGGATGGTTCACTGCACACTGATAATGAATCGCATTCTGACGTGTTATTGCATCTTACGTCTGGAACCAGGAGTTCCTCGGAGCTCGCAGGGGCTGTCTCGGAAGCCCGGTTAACCATCTCCCTGCTGGATTAAACACAGATGCTGCTCTTTAGAGCATCTCTAGTTGCCTCCAGCAGGGCGAAGGTTGAGCTTGTATTATACCCTGTCGAAACAGCAAGGGTTAACATGACTTTGAACAATCGGCACCTGAATGCCAGGGTGTCGTTGCCACGAGAGGTGTTTACTGCAACATTTAATGCTATGGATGTTGCAGGTTTCTTCCTGCCCTACAACGACAAGGCGTAATACGAGTGAAATAATCTTGAAAACGGATATACACCCCAATATAATAAAAACAATGGTGTCTGATATTTTCTGTCGTGATTTTTATCACATCATTAAAATCGTCTCTTTTTTTTCTGTGTCCATGCTATAGATGCATTTATACACAACTTAAAAAAATCAAGGACCTATCACCACAGTGTTGTATCCAATTTGGAATTCATCAGTGGGTTATCAGTTTCCTAGATTTGTCAGCCGTCTACTAGCTCAGGTATCGGATTGTCATCTGCCTATGTATATATAGCAGCCATAGTTTTGCTAGCCTGTCTACATGATCTACGCAGCCCTTTACTGGCTTTCCAGCTCCCAATGGACTGTTATAA
The DNA here is from genome assembly GCA_032361325.1 of Lepetodrilus fucensis. NCBI lineage: Eukaryota > Metazoa > Mollusca > Gastropoda > Lepetellida > Lepetodrilidae > Lepetodrilus > Lepetodrilus fucensis. Next base: position 6,982 of record JAUTBV010134053.1, read on the forward strand.
TATTATTGGTGCAGCCTTTAGTTCGTAAACCAGTTTCAGTTTGTGTCTGTCATCTGCCTACAGCAGCCATGCATGTTTCTAGCCTATCATCTCATGGGACCGTCAACTGTGACGTAAAACAATAATTCATTCATACCGTCGCCTAATCGTGACTCAATTTTGGATTTGCAAACCTTACCAGTTATCTTGCCAGTCATCTACAGCAGCCATGCATTTGCTAGCCTATCTGGGCCGCCATACATACTGGCTATGTTGATCTCATGGGACTGTGACCTAATCGTGACTCAATTGTGGATTTGCAAGCTTTGCCAGTCATCTACCAACTCACATGGGAGGTGTTCCCTAATCGAGACTCGACTGTTGGATTTGCGGACATTGCCAACACAATACTGGGTCCCATGGATGCCTTCCCCCACACTACCAATGACCCTGCTACTTTGTTAGCCACTCACATGGGAGGTGTTCCCTAATCGAGACTCGAGTATTGGATTTGCAGACCTTGCTAACACAGTATACTGGGTCCCATGGAAGCCTTACCCCCATTACCCACGACCCTGCTACTATGCAAGCCTTGCCAATGGTGCTGTTGTCTGTCTGTGACCCTGGTGGTCCTATGATAGTATCGATAAACTTTGGTCCTCACTTTGGTCTTCTGTGATCATGACCCTCTCTTTGAACCTCTTTCTGTGATCGTGGCAGTCCCCAACAACGACCCTGATTGTTTCACGAAGGTCTCTTATCCACTATGAGACCATAGCGCTCTCATCAGTGCACGATAGCTGTGTATTGGAGATAACTACGAGAGTGCTTATGGTCTAGTAGTAGATATGAGAGCTTAGAGAAACGATGCTCTGATCCTCAATTTTGTCCCTTTGCTATATGGGGCCCTAGATCCCTAGGTCCTCCCTCTTTGGCCCACTATCCATGACCCAGGTCCTCTTTGGCCCCCTATCTGTGACCCCAGCAGTTTTGTCAGTGACACTGGTCCTCACTCTAGCCCACTATCCATGACCCAGGTCCTCTTTGGCCCTCTATCCGTGGCAGATTTGTCAGTGACACTGGTCCTCACTCGGGCCCACTATCCATGGCCCAGGTCATCTTTGGCCCCCTATCTGTGAACCCAGCAGTTTTGTCAGTGACACTGGTCCTCACTCTGGTCCACTATCCATGACCCAGGTCCTCTTTGGCCCTCTATCCGTGGCAGATTTGTCAGTGACGCTGGTCCTCACTTTAGTCTTTTGCCTGTGACCCAGGTCCTCTCATCGTGACCTACGGGCCTCACTTTGTTGGCCCAGCAGGCCAGGCCCACATCCGATCGGGTTACATCAGCTTTCCATTTGCCCAGCGGGCCCCACTGTATGGACACCCATTCTCCACGAGATGCACCAACTGCTTCTACCATACAAGGTTGCTATGGCGATCAAATCAATTACATGAATATTTCGGATGGTTCTTTCAGCCCAGTCAATAAGACTGCCGGGAAATTGATTGAGTTTTGTTACTCTGCCGGTGGATCTGGCCACCATCCAATTATCGCCGTAAGACGACACTGTGTTGCGGGCCACCGTAAGAGCGCAATGTGTATTATGGCGTAAATTGTCATACACAACTCCTCAACCAGTGTCTGGTCTTGGCCGACACAAATGAGTTCATCCCATAAACAATAGGGCAACGATGTGCAATCACTTCAACAATTTGCGTCAAAGTATCGGCAGGTGTTCCGAGGGGCTACAATTACAGCACTTGTAGTGGAGCTAATGATTGCGGCTACGTAGACTTGTTTTCATTTTTGTAAATGGTAGTCCATTCTTTAAGAAACTGCTTGAGTTAAGGGATAAAGCATGTTACCAACAACGGTAATAATTGTAATGATTAATAATAATAATAATAATAATAATAAATAATAGTGAACAATTTAATAAAGTAGATAAATACAAATAAATACATAAATAAATGAATACCAACAAATGAATAAATAAATAATTTAAAAAATAATAAATAAATAAGTAAATAAATAAATGAACAATCAGATGAAGCAAATACTAGCAAATAAATAATGAAATAAAGAAAGAAAGAAATAAAGAACATATATTACGACAATAGATGGATGGATGGATGGATGGATTAGTAGATGGATGGATTAGTAGATGGATGGATTAGTAGAATATTCCAAGCAATATCGGGGCAACACCCAGTTTCAACATCCAAAAATACTTTGAAAAATATGTGACACAACGTTATGCATTTTATTTTTATTCACTGCCTTCAGACTAAGTATTGAAGACAAGTTCGATATCATTAATGAATAATGTAAATGTACTTGCAGTTAGTAATTTGTTGTAAGTTTCAACAGGTCAAATTACCTTGTGGAATATATTGTAACGTTTCAGAATTACATGTTGAAAATCGTGAAAATCGTTGAAATAAGATTTCACTGATTAAAATATAATCTGCAGGAATTCTGCAATATTGCTGACTTAAGATATCCTAATGATATTTATTTTAGTACAATTAAAGATAATTAGAAATGTTCAGGGTATCGTTTCTCGAAGCTCTCTTAGCCGCTAAGGGATCATAGCACTCTCTTAGCAATGTATTAGCTATCAGCAAAGAAAGCTTCGAGAAACGATACCCTGACATTTATATTTTGCACTGATATTTGCAAACAGGTAAATGTGATATTTAATATCATCCACTAAAATGTGACCAAACATTTTGTCTCAAGTTGGCTGTCTGCCAACAATAGATAATCATGTCTTGGTTGTCTCAGTTTAGCAGTTTTCAGTTTTGTGTCGACTCAGAAAAGATTACGGCTGAACCAAGTTGCGACAAGATCTAGTTTACTGTCTTTATGGGTTTTCTTGTAGTTTCTTCCTATTTTGGCCACACTGTATGTGAGAATAATTACCTGTCAACCTGTTGAATGGAAAATAGGATTCAAGTGCGAAATAATCATAGGACCACACAAAAGGACGGCACACAGTTATTGAAAATGTTTCAAATCATGTGGAAAATAGTGGCTGTCAGTAGTGTTAGTTTGTTAAATAAGATCTGATATTTACGATCAATATTGATAATGATTTTGATGAATTATTATTGAATATTTTATAAATGTTGTTACATTCACTAAATTGACAATGATTTTGAAGAAATTACATTGTTTTGATTTCAGATGGTGTGTATTATGAGAATATGTTGAAACTTGTGATGAATATGATAGTTGAGCCATCTATTAATGTTAATAGATTTTGTTAATAACATCCCTTGGTTGTCACCCTTTGGCTGGTACTTGTTGTTCCCCTGGTTGGCGCTCAGCAATAAGGATTAAATTAAGGTCTGGTTAGCTCAATCAGTAAACTATATGTCTTAACCCTCTCCCTGCTGGACTAGACACAGACACTCCTCTTTAGGACATCTCTGGTTGCCTTCCACATGGAGAGGGTTAAGTGCATTATCAATGTTCTATCTGTGACATGATATTCCAGTGAGCTAGCACTATAAAAGGAGGTGGAAATCCAGACTAGTACAAGCAGTACATATGCATGCAAGCCATGATGTAAGCAAACATATATTGAAAGTGGCTTTAAGCCCCAGATTTACCAACCAAGAAATAACAGTGATGCTAGCATTTATTGAGATGAGGGAGATATGTTCCACAAAATACTGCATCACATTTAATTGCACTTGCAGAGAACCACATCCTGCCGTTATTGTGGGAAAGTCTGTGCCATAGTTATTGCTATAGATGATTTATTGCTAATTATATGCAAATGCATCGATATATGATAATACACAGTGGTAGAACGGCAGACCGTCACAAAATAGCCCCAGCTCGAAACCGCCCCAGGAGCCCAGTATCAATTCTCAGATGTTTACTACATGTAGTACAGTACTCATTTCTGACGTACGTTGATTATTGGTACAATAGGATGCATCATTGGATACACAGTCGGATACATGATAGGATGCAGTGTCTGAACACTTGCATCATCCTTTTTTTCTTCAGAAAAGGCCAGTGCTGGCAGGTTTACTGCAACACTGTTATCATTGCTACACCTGTCGCAGGTTATTGGAAAGCTGCATGTGAATGAAATAAGTATTACTCTAAACCTTTAGCAACCGAAAACAATGTGAATAAAATAATATAATTACTGGTAAAATCAATTTGTTCAAAACCTGTTTATTGTTGTTGTTGTTGTTGTTGTTGGTGTTGGTGTTGGTGTTGGTGTTGGTGTTGGTGTTAGTGCGGTTAGTGTTAGTGTTAGTGTTAGTGTTAGTGTTTATTTTTTTTTTAAACCACCATATTTTTTCATCAAGGCCCAAGTATTTGACCTTCACTTTCATAGATGTCATGACTGTGTTGTCAATCAAGCAGAGAGCAGACTTACATGTCAAGCCATAATTGGACATCTTTGAAGAAGAGAAAGATTAACATGATATTATTCTATTATTATATTGTCATTTGTTGTGTTTCAGCTGTACCCTGACCACCAGATAACCAACATCGTTGAAGCATCATACCAGGTTAACATCCCAGATTGGCCAGACCATTCCAGGAGCCAGAAGCACCACACACACAGGGTCAGGCCCTTCAGATGCATAGGTGAGTGGTCAATCCCCAATGTTCAACTCTGTGGCCCATATAATCGAACGTGGTCTGGACCAGGTTTAGCTATAAAACGCGGGTTTAACCTTAAACATGGAAAGCAGTTTACTGGAAACATGAGTCTGGACCTGGTTTTGGTATGATCTTGTTTTCTATAATATAGTTTTGGCTAAACCCATCCTCGAAAACACAGGCCATTAAGACTACACTAACCTCCGTCAAATACCCTAGGATCATTGTCTATATAGAACTCTGTTTTCTACTACCAAATATTTTAATAAATTATATAAGCAACCAATCGGAGACTAGACATGCGACTGGT
>JAUTBV010134064.1:0-11908 GCA_032361325.1 Lepetodrilus fucensis
GACGTGTTGTCGCAGGACCTCGATGAAAACCTCGAGCTGCTTCACACGACTTACAACATAATCACGGATGGCCGGCGTTGACTCTGCTGGCACGCCGACTGGAACCCATGGAGATATCTCATGTCAACCATCCGTCGTCTTAACAACATCTTTGCCGCTGACGGCCGAGCCGTCATCGTGGCGCTCGATCACGGCCTGCTCGATGGCCCCATCGAAGGATTCACCGACCCCGCCGACACCATCGCCAAGGTCATTGCCGGTGGGGCCGATGCCATTCTCACTTCCTACGGCATAGCCAACAGGTATGCGGCCGAGCTCAGTCGTGTTGGTCTCATCCTTCGGGGCGACGGTGCTGCCACCAACCTGGGAACTCCCAGCGACGGCTCGGCCAGCACCCCGTTCTTTGAGGTCGAAGAAGCCCTGCGTCTTGGTGCCGACGCCATCGTGGTCACCGCCATGCCCGGATGCGAGAAGGAAGAATCGACCCTAACCAACCTGGCTCACATGGTGCGCGAGGCTCACAAGTGGGGCGTACCGGTTCTGGGTGAAATGGTCCCCGGCGGTTTTGACGGACCACCAGAAACTCGGGGTACCGCGGCGGTGGCCTTTGCTGCCCGCCTGGGAGCCGAGCTTGGCGCCGACTTCATCAAGGCCCCCTACGCCGAGAACTACGCCGAGGTCACATCCAAATCGTTTGCCCCGGTGGTCATCCTTGGTGGATCAAAGGGTGACGAGCGAGAGATGCTGGCCAACATCGCCGACGCGGTTGCCGCCGGTGGGGTTGGTGTTGCCATTGGACGCAACGTTTTCCAGTGTGAGAACCCAACGGCTATGACGGCGGCCATCGTAGCCATCGTGCACGGTGGGGCCTCGGTTGATGAGGCCTTCGCCATCTCCACTGGGGAGTGAAAGCAGTAGTTGGCCTGGATGTAGGCACCACATCGGTAAAGGCGGTTGTGCTTGGTGAGGACGGTCGAGTCCTCGCCGAAGCAACCTCGGCTGCCATATCGATGCGGTCGCCACACCCAGGTTGGGCGGTGCAGGCAACCACGGCCCTGCGTGATGCGGTGGTGCAATGCCTTCGGGCAGTCACCGCCTCGCTGATAGAATCAGAACAGCCTGGCCTCGAACTGGCCGCGCTTGCCTCCGCGGTTCAGAGCGGCTCCTTGGCCTTGACCGATGAGGCCGGGACCGTTGCATCCGATCTCACCACATGGATGGATACTCGGTGCACGTCGCTGGTCGAGGGTTGGCACGCGGACGGTACGTCGCAAACCATCCGATCGGTTTCCGGTTGGACCGTCCACCCTGGGCAGGGCCTGCCTCAACTGGCGTGGCTTCGAGCCAACTCCCCGAACTTGCGGCAGGGACGGGCGGCATCTGCTGATGATCTGGTTGCCTACTGGCTGACGGGGGAGTGGGTCACCAACCCTTCCAATGCTGCAGGCATGGCCCTCATGGACATCGCCACTGGCCAATGGGATTCGGTTCTGTGTCACCTTGCCGGGATCAAGATGGCGCAATTGTCCGAGCTGCGCCCAAGTGGAGCGGTGATCGGTGAACTCTCACCAGCAGCGGCGGAAGCGACCGGCTTGGCGGTGGGGCTGACCATCATCAATGGGGGTCACGACCAAGCATGCACCGCCTTAGCGCTGGGGGTCACCGAACCGGCTCAAGCCTTGCTGGCCGGAGGGACAGCATGGGTGCTCACCAGTGTGATTTCTCCCGAAGCAGCGGCTGATATCCCGGAAGAAATGAATATCAGTACTCATGTGGTGCCCGGCTTGCTGACGGCTTCGAAGTACCTGGGTGGTATGGGTGTCTGCATCGAATGGTGGCTGGAGAGCTGCGACCCTGAAGCATCCGGCGATGCTCGATTCGCAACCCTGGTCGGTGACCTTGCCGAGGTGGAGACCACCGTCGACAGTCCCTTCTTTCATCTGGGCGAATCGATGGCTGAAGCTCCCGGAGCCGGTGTCTTCGTCGAAGCCTCTTCGAACTCTTCTGACACTGATCGGGCCTGGTCCATCATGGAATACGCTGCCTTCCAGGTGCGGACCACCTTGTTGGCCTTGCCGCCGCCGCATCGGCCGATCAGCCTGACCATTGTTGGTGGAGCCACCAGGCTTCCGGGCTGGAGCCAGATGATCGCCGACGTCTGCGACCTTCCGGTGATCGAAGCCACAACCCAGAACCTGCCTGCCTTGGGTGCGGCCGTCCTTGCCGGTGTAGCTGGCGGGATTTATCCCGACGTGCAAGCCGGGGCAGCGACCTTGACCATCAAGCGAACTCAGTTCTTGCCGAACACAGAGATGACCGAGCTGTTGGTGCACCGTTACCAACAGCATCTTCAACAGGAGTCCCAATCGTGAGCCCAACCGAACCATCAACTTCTTCTCGCCCATTGGTGGCCGTCACCATCGGCCGCAAGAACTATCCCCGCATGTTCTCCGACAAGGCGTTGGAGGATCTGGCCAGCTTTGCCGACGTGGTCCATGCCGGAGAGGAGCCTGCGGGTAAGGACGAGCTTGCCGGGCTGTTGGCCGGGGCTGATGCTTGCATCACCTCCTGGGGAGTGCACCAGATGGACGCCGAGGTTCTGGCGGGAGCGCCGAAGCTGAAGGCCATGGCTCACATGGGAAGCAGTGTGAAACGGTTTGTTTCCGAGGCGTTTTGGGCCCGGGATATCCAGCTCACCAGCGCGGGTATCACCCTGGCTCGTGACGTGGCCGAGACCACGCTTGGCATGATGATCGTTGGACGTAAGCGGATTTTTCCTCTTAGTCAGAACCTGCGTCGGGGTGGCTGGCGAGAATCACCGACATGGGACAAGTGGGATTCCCGGGAGTTGAGCCGGTCGACGGTTGGCTTGATTGGTGCTTCCAACGTTGGTCGCCATGTCGTCTCGATGTTGGCTCCCTTCGATGTGGAGATCTTGGTCTCTGACCCGTTCTTGGATGAGGCGGGTGCAGCCGAGCTTGGGGTGACGAAGGTGGAGTTGGATGAACTACTTCTGCGCTCGGACACCGTGTCGTTGCATTGCCCAGCCAATGAGGCCACCCACCACATTCTCAATGCTGAAGCCTTTGCCCTGATGAAGGATGATGCCCTGCTGGTCAATACCGCTCGCGGTGAGCTGATCGATGAGGAAGCCTTAATTGCCGAGTTGTCCAAGGGTCGGTTCTTTGCCTTCCTCGACGTGAGCGATCCCGAGCCGTCTGACCCAGAGAGTCCGTTGCGGACCTTGGACAATGTGGTGCTGACCCCGCACACTGCGGGCTGTATCGAGAACTGCAACCAGATGGGTGAGCTGGCGGTGGATGAGCTGCGACGCTTCTTCGCCGGCGAGGCTCCGGTCTATAAAATCACCCCGGATATGTACTCCCGGATTTCCTAGCTGACGGTTTTTCGCTTGGACGCTCACCGACTTGGAGTAGATCCTGGAGAACGAAACGCAGCGTGATGCTCTTCTTGGCCAGCTTTGTTCGGTCGAGTCAGAGCCGAGCATGCTTGGGGTATCCAACCATCTGCTGGTACCGGCAAACAAGCCCGTCTTGTGAGGTATGGAAGCGACGTGGTGAAGCACGGAATCGTTGGACGGCGAGTGGAGTCCGGAGTTCTCCGTGACAGGGTGTGGGGATGCTTGCGGGAGTTCCTCCAAAGACCATTGAGGTTCCGAGTGCTGTTCTTGACTACGCCTCTGGCCGGAAAGTCACGCCGGTCTGGTTGAACGAGTTGGGTGGTCTGACCTTCGAAATTGGCCTCAAGGCAAGCCGCGAGTTCGTGAAGTGGAGCCCTCCAAGCTCGGGTATTGATCTCTCCCGCGAGGTGGCTCGTCTTCGTTGGGCCTCGGAGTTCACACCCGTTCCTGAGGTGATCAATCAGGGTACGGATCTGGACGGCGAGTGGTTCGTTACCCGTGGTCTTGCCGGTGAGAATGCCGTCAGCGAGCGATGGCAAGCGTCACCTGGCAAGGCGGTGGTTGCCGTTGCCACCGGGCTCAGGCAGCTTCACGAATCTCTCCCGGTAGAGCGATGCCCGTTCGGTTGGCAGGTTGAGGATCGCCTTGCCGACGCAAGAACTCAGAAGTCTGAGTTAGAACCGAGCAACTGGTATCTGGAGTTTCAGGGGTTGTCGGTGGACGAAGCCCTAACCCGTCTATCAGAAGTGCCCGAGGTGGATCGCTTGGTTGTCTGCCACGGCGATGCCTGTGCCCCCAACACCCTTCTGGATGACAGCGGTGCCTGGGTAGCCCACGTAGATATGGGATCGCTTGGCCTCGCCGACCGCTGGGCCGATCTGGCCATCGCTAGTTGGAGCCTGGATTGGAATTATGGAGAGGGTTGGCAAGATACCTTCTTTGATGCCTATGGAATCGAAGCGGACGCCGGTCGGATCTTGTACTACCGCCTCCTCTGGGAGCTTGGCCCCTAACCCACAGGAGGCGGCCATTTCTGTCAGTTCAATGGGGTGATCATTCCGGCTTACGCGACCATTTTGGGGTCGCGCAAGACTGAAAGCTGCTTGACGCCAAACAGGGCTTAGGAAAGGATCAGGCCGCCATCGACTTCGATGGATTGGCCGGTGATGTAGCGGGCATCTTCCGAGGCCAGAAAGGCGATGAGTCCGGCAACTTCCCATGGTTCGGCCAGACGCTTCAAAGCGGTGTCATTGGCTCGCATGTCCAGCCACTCTTCACCGGTCATGTCCATGGTGGCTCCAATCTCCTCGGCCACCCCGCGAACCATGGCCGTCACCGTATTGCCGGGGCACACCGCGTTGGCGGTTATGCCGCTCGGGCCAAGCTCCATGGCCACCGATCGGGTGATGCCAATGACTCCGCTCTTGGTGGCCGAGTACTCCGCTGAATAGGGCCAACTGGTTTTGGCAGCCATGGAAGCGATATTGATTATGGCCCCCGACCCTTGCTGCACCATGGTGGATGCCACCAGCTTGTTGGAAAGCAAAACACCGGTCAGGTTGATGGCCTCGATGTTGTGCCAACGCTCCATGGGAACATCCACCAGGGCCGAGCCGCAATAGATCCCGGCACTGGTCACCAGCACGTCGATGCGTCCGTACTGCTCAACAACTGTGCTGAAGGCGGCGATCTGAGATTCTTCGGAGCGCACATCGCACTCGATGGCCAAGGCCTGGCCGCCTGACCCATTGATCGAGTCAGCCGTTGCTTCGTTCTCGGCCGGGTTGTTGTCAAGGCCAACAACGACGGCACCCTCGTTGGCGAAGCGGTCCATGGTGGCCTCACCGATGCCGGTGGCCGACCCTGTTATCACGACGACCTGGTTGCTGAACCGCTTGATTCCGTTCTCGTTCATGGCTTGGCCTTACTCTGTAGTTGTCCGCAGGTGGATCGCGCCCCAAGCATAGATGTGAGGGTCAACCACGATTTGTTTAGTCATAATTATCTTCTGAGACGATCTCCCTAACCGATCTGGAGGGATCACCATGCCTGATCTGAGTGCAAATATCATCCCCCATTGTTCAGCGATTGGTCTGCAGTCAACGGGGTCACTGATCCAAGGGCAGATCTTTGAGGGAATCCATCGAGGGCGAGCTCTGACGATCACTTGCAGTCGCAGAACCAAGACGAAATACGCCTTGGATACGCGGTATCAATCCTATGACGGACACCGCTTGAGCATCCATGTTGGGACCACTCTCAAGACTCGGTTGGGTCTGGCGGATGGATCACGTGGTGGTGTCGTCGCCGATCACCTGAACCCACGCATGGGAGTGGAGAGGATTGAGTCCCTGAGCCAACGCCAAGATCACTCTTGGTCCGGAGTCTTTCGAGTTTCATCTCAACACCCGAACCTTCTCGCCAGAGCAGGTGGGTTACTGGGTGGATTCGGTCTTCCGACTGATCGAGGCCCTAGAGAGCGGTCCCGCACCGGCCGAGACTGTTGAACTGACTGCTATGGAGGCAGAGGTCAAGGACAACCCCAAGCGGGCAGTCTTCCTACTGATCGGCGGCATTCTGGCGATAGCGGTGCTCTTCACCGGCCTACTGGTTGGATTAGCAATCCTGCTGGGTTCCGGCTGAATCGGCGGGCTGTTACGGTCCGAGGGATGCAGCTCTTCCCCCGGCCCCAGCGGATCAGTATCACCGGTGAAAGCCCGGGCGGCGAGAGTGTTGACGGCGGGCCTCCCGGTGATGAGACTGCGACTGGGACTCCGGCCCGCACCGAACCCACCGTCACTGTCAACGCGAGCATTGTCCCCCAGGGGTATGAGCTTTCGGTTGCTGCTGGCTCCATTGAGATCCGACACGCCGATGAGGCAGGACTGCGCTACGCCAAGGACACCCTGGGTCAGCTTCGAAACCAGTACCCGGACCGGCTACCAGATCTCGCCATCTCCGACTGGCCCGACACCGCCGACCGGGCCTACATGCTCGATATCAGCCGTAATCGTGTTCCCACCATGGAAACCTTGGAGTGGCTGGTGACGGCCTTGGCGGCCTGCCGATTCAACCAACTCCAGCTCTACACCGAGCACACCTTTGCTTTCCAAGAGCACGAGACCGTCTGGCGAAATGCCTCACCAATCACCGCCGAGGAGATGGTTGAGCTGGACCAACTCTGTGCCGACAACGGTATTGAACTTGTTCCCTGCCTCAACGTTTTCGGACACATGGGCCCCTGGCTGCGACACGAGGAGTATCGAGATCGAGCCGAGTGTCCCGACGGCTTCGACTTCCCCGGATTGGGAAGCGGACTCCGCCCGCTCACCCTGGCCCCAACCCAAGACAATGCCGATTTTGCCCTCGAACTTGTCCGGGAACTCACCGGCACTGTGACCAGCAAGAAGGTCAATATCTGTTGTGATGAAGCCTTCGAACTTGGTCTGGGTTACAGCAAGGAACTGGTGGCCGACCGAGGCAAAGCGGAGGTCTTTGTCGATCACCTGCTCCGCATTATGAACCCCCTAATTGCTGACGGCTACGAGGTCATGTTTTGGGGTGACATGTTTAGGGTCAACCCCGAACCAATTGCCCGCCTGCCCCAAGAGCATGCCACCGCCATTGCCTGGCAGTACGACCCGCCCTCAGAACCAGGAACCGGCTTTGGCTCCCTGACCTCCGCTCCTGGGCTGGCGGACATGTTCGGGTTTCCCGACGATATGTACCTCGGGTTCGAAAGCCAGACTCGCCAACTTTCCGAGGCCGGGTATCCCTTCTGGGTGTCCCCGGGTACAGGTTCGTGGAACTCACTCATTGGACGTTGGCCCAGCGCGAAGGCCAATCTGTTGGATGCTGTTGATGTTGGGTTGAAGGCGGGTGCCACTGGGCTGATCCTGAGTGATTGGGGCGACACCGGCCACATGCAGCCACTGTCGGTCAGCGTCTTGCCCATCGTCTACGGCGGTGCGGTCTCGTGGTGTGCCGAGTCAAATCGGGATATCCCGGTGGCTGGCGAGGCCAGCCGGATCGTCTTCGGCGATGAAACCGGACTACTGGCTGGAGTGCTGGAAACGTTGGGCGGCCTCGGCGAGCAGTGCGGGCGCACCGGCGCCAACGGTAGCGCCTTGTTCTATGACCTGATCCTCAAACCGCCCTTCCCGGTTACGGGTTCGATCACTCGGGAGGAACTGGATGGGTTGTTGAAACAGTTGGACCTGGCCGCCGCCTATGTGGTCAGCGCCACGCCAACCTGTAACCAGGCCGACGCCATCAAGCTGGAGTTGTTGGCTGCTATCCGGTTGGCCAGACACGGAGCGTTCCGAGTTGGTCGGGCCTCTGGCCTGGCTGATCGTGACGACGCTGCCCTGTCCCGGGATCTGGATCAAGCAATCAGGTTGCAAAAAAGGGCCTGGGACGGTCGGAGTCGATCCGGTGGCCAAGAACTGAGTCTGCGTCGCCTAGAAGCAACCCTTCGGAGCTACGGCTAATCGTTGCTGGAGATGAGACCGCGATCGCTTGCCCATGTGTGACCTAGTCGGTTCGGGAATGCATGAGGCCGGGACGTAGGCGCAAGCTGGTGCGAGCGGCGTCGCTAGCCTGCTCTTTCATGCGTGCAGTAGTACAGCGAGTGAGTCGAGCGAGTGTCCGGGTCGAGGGGGAGGTCGTTGGTGCCATCGGCCCCGGACTCTGTGTGCTTATCGGCATTACCCACGATGACACCCTGACCCAGATCAACAAGCTGGCTGACAAGCTCCACAAGCTTCGGATCTTCAGTGATCAAGACGACAAGATGAATCTCTCGGTAGTCGATGTTGGCGGCGACATCCTCATCATCAGCCAGTTCACGCTCTACGGAAATGCCAGCAAGGGGAACCGTCCGTCCTATATCGAGGCAGCTCGGCCCGAGGTGGCCGAACCTCTGATTGAGGCCCTGGTGGATGATTTACGAGCTAGGGGATTGAGCGTTCCAACCGGGGTATTTGGGGCCGATATGGAGGTGGAGATCCTCAACCAGGGCCCGGTGACCATCAGCCTGGAACTCTAGGCGGCGATCACACAACCGTAGGGCTCAATTTCCTACTCAAGGCCCGCTCTAGTTTGGTCGATTCAAGATCCAATCAACTAACGATGTGGCAGGTCTCACTCGATGGACAAGATACGGGTCTACCCAGGGTTCTACTTCACGGTGACCATGACGTCTATGGGCCTCTTTGGCCTGGTTTTCATCGTGCCAAACCTGATGAACGCCAACATGCTCTTGGTAGCCCTCAATGTCTTCATGATCCTGAGCTTCGCCAAGGTGCTTGGATTCGTCGAGCTCACCCCCGGACATCTTGTCTACGTGCGGATCTACGGGCGCAGCGAGTTCGTGGTCGAGGACATTGCCGATCTTGGCATGGGGTTCGTTCGGAGTCGTGGAATGAAGTGGTGGTTTCCGGTTCTTCGTCTTGCGACCGGTGAAGAAATCGAACTTCGGGCCATACGATCGACGTCGCGGCGGGTCGTGAAGAAGAAGTGCTCCACCATGGCCCAGGCCTTAAAGTTCGTCGATCCTGGTCTCGCCGCCATTGCCAAGATTGACATTGGTCCTCCCGAGGCCTTTACACCCCTGCCGGGACTGGAAGAACACTGGAGCTAGCCGAGCCAGCTTCGGCGGAACTGGTTTGGTTCCATCGACACAATCCCAGATGGGAATCCCGGTCCATCAAGTGGGGTTTCGAAGCCATGAAGCGAACCATCTCTTCCGCTGGACTAAACCGAGTCGGCACCAAGTTGTCGCACTACAGCTCGTGGATTGCCTGTTGTCTGGGGCGAGGACGGCGGGCGCCCATGGGAGAGAATGATGTGCAACTCCTGGTGGACCAGGTCGGTGAGAAGGCCTTTGCCGGAGGAACCTTCGTCTTTCGGCGAGGCGATCCGTCAGCTAAGATTCACGTCCTGAGAACCGGCAGTCTTGAGCTCTCCCGGGAGATATCGGGACGCCAGGTCGCCCTGCAGATCCTTCATCCCGGCGATGTCTTTGGTGATGTTCCCGCCTTTCTTGGGGAACCAGAGCCCTTCGATGCTCGAGCGCTGGAAGACTGCACCGTTCTCTCACTCGACGCCGCCGCCCTCTTCAACCTGTTGCGCACCCGCCCTCTCCTGGCCCAGAGATGGTTCATCTCCTTGGCCGAACGGATGGCTGGACTGCAGGATCGCCTGGTCGATCTGTTGGCCGGTGGATTGGATGCTCAGCTGGCCTCGGTTCTGCTGCGGGAGGGGGCGGAATCAGGTGAGGTGAAACTGACCCAAGATCAGCTTGCCGAGATGCTGGGAGCCGCTCGTCCCAGTGTGCAACGTGTTCTGAAGGTACTGGAATCATCGGGGGCAATCGAGCTGAAGTATCGCCGGATCATCCTGGTCGATTCGGCGGCCCTTCGGAGTCTGATCGACTCGGAAGACCCCTAAGGGGGTCCAGCGAGTAGTTTCGTCCTCGGTTTGTTTGCTGTTCGCCTCCTTAGTCGGCGAACGGCAAGCAATCACATTGGTCGTCACACCTATCGGCGCACCTCATAAGAGCAAGATTGGAACATATGTGACAATTGCGGATTCATGGCCCGCCCATCTGGTTTCCCTCTTCGAATGCCCCCAAACCATGCGGGGCCAAACGAAGGGAAATCACTATGAGCGGACTGAACCAATTGGCAGCCCGGCCAAGGCCCGGCGCCGCCCCGCAAACGTCATCAAAGTACCGAACCGTCGGACTAGGTGTGGCTGTTGTCGGCTTCATGGGAACCATGGCCGCCGCTATCGGGAACTTCGTTGCCGTCGACGGCATCAATGCCACCACCTCCTACAAGGAGACGCTGGCCTGGACCTTCGGCCTTTCAATCTTCTCTTTCGGAATGGTCAAGATCTCCATCGCCATCATCTTGATGGGAATCATTGTCCGGCTTTGGGGCCGGGTGGATGCCATCAAGGAGTCGTTGCTTACCCTGAGGGGCCATGGTGATGAGCCACTGGTGGCCACCGGGGACATCAAGACTCTCTGGGGTCCGGCTACCGTCACTGCCTCGCCCCCCAAGCCTCTCTTCATCAACCGAATGGCCCTTTTCATGTGGCGCCCGATGTTGACGATGGGTGCCATGGCTCTTACCGCTGGACTGATCAGTTCATTGGTCTGGGCCGATCGGACTCCGGGAACCGAGGCGTTCAGTGAGGCCGCCGCCTTTACCCAAGGTATTGAGTTCCTGGGTGAGGCCTTCCTCCTCTCCGGTATTGCCTTCTTGTTAGGTTCGATCTTGGCCGGTCTGCGGACTGGTGGGGGAGAGGTGCAGTCCAGCCTAGGTCTGCCGGTTACTACCCTGAAGATGCCGACAACGGCCAAGGCCTTCGTCGCCCTGATGATGATGGGATTGATGATCGGCATGGTCCAGTTCGTCCTGTATCTAGTGGCGATCACCCATGCCGGTGACCCCGCCTCCTTCTCCTCTTGGCTGAACTGGCTGGGACCATTCCGTGAGCTTTCTCTGGGTCTCATCCTGGCCGGCATCGTTCTGGCCCTTGTCACCATCGGCAATGTCCTTGCATTCCAATTCGACCGTGTTAATTCCATCATCCGCACCGGTGCCTGAGCATCAATACCCGAAGACGAGCATTCTCCGAAAGGAATAGAACAATGACGAACACATCAACCACCGCCACAGCCTCCCCGGGGGCGATTACCAAACAGACACCAAGGTCCCGGCCCGCAGCCACCCGCAACGATGGGTTCAAGGTGGTCAGTAGTGACCGAAGCCTTGGCTACAACCTGCCCCAACGAATGGGCCGAAGGCTTTGGCTCCCCATGTTTGCCATGGCTCTAATGGGCTGGGCTGCTGGCTTCATCCTGGCCATTGTTGAGGCGGGAACAAGCCGCAGCGACCTGGCTGATCTTCAGAACCTTGGTCACCTGATTCCGGCCTTCATGTTTGTTGGCTTCCTCGGAGTCTTCAGCGCCATCACCTTCGCCATCGCCCGGATCCTGGGTGAGTTCCGCAAGGGCGGAGGCGAAGTGCAAGAGACCGCCGGAGCCCAGGTTCAGACCCTGAAGATGCTGCCAACCGCCAAGATCATGCTTGGACTCATGATGATGGGGATGATGATCATGGCTGCCGGCATTATCACCAACTTCGTAGGAGCCGCATCTTTTGACGGTACGACTCCGGCTGACATCATTTCCAGTGCGCAATACGGTGCCATTGGGTCTGCTCTGCGCCGAGTGGGCACCGTGACCTATCTGGTCGGTATCGCCTTTGGGCTTGCCACCATTGTCGAGGTATTGCAATTTCAGGCCACCCGGATCCGCGAGGTTGCGGTGAGCCACGGCCACCAGCACTAACCATCCCCGGCAATCCCGAGCTGGTTGGTGACGGCTCTCTAACTACAGCGCAGAGCCAACCAATTCACAACCGCCGGCCGGAATGATGGATCATCGTTCCGGTCGGCACGGACGCGCCCGCCCGC
>JAUTBV010134075.1:0-11907 GCA_032361325.1 Lepetodrilus fucensis
CATGTTAAGCATTTGGCAATATTTTATAATATATTGCATTGGAATTAGGTCATTAGTGCATTAAAATAAACAAGTTTATTTAGTTATTTAATCTCGACCATCGACCTGCAATTGTGTGCAGTCTATCGATCGTTTGTTCGTAATCACACTTGACGCACAAGAGATAAACCTGGTTGAATATGTCTCCTAATGTCATATACAAAATAAAAAAACGGCGAATACAAACAAAATATTCTAATATTTGGGTAACGAATACGATTCGTCAATGGTCTATATTCGGTGCACCGAATATGTGAGTGAATCTTTGCAGCTCTAGTCCTGTAGGTGTCCACTGTCCTGTGCATGGAAGTTTTAATGATTCAGTAATATTTGTAGCTATGTGCCGTTCGATCATTTCTGCTGATCTCGATGATTTACACAAACTGTTGCCCACTCAAATTCCAAAGTCATTTTATATAGATTCTTGTCATGTTGTGTATCTGGCCTCACTTAGTAACTGTAATCACTTCTTAAAGAAAGAATATCTAGAACTGAAATACAGATCTTGGTACGCCTTTTGTATTGATGAATGAAGGCTGATAACTGCATTTCAAGATAGAATGCAGAAAGTTGCATGTATGGATGTATGACTACATCTGAACGGTAACTATTGTAGACATCGAGGCTAGAGCAGATAGTTCTCATATATGCTGCATTGATGGTTACACAATGTTTGTTTTCATATTTCAGGTAGCAGGGGCAGATAACTCCACAATGCTCTAACCAATTGGCCATCTGCTTTTTATACATCTTCACCATATTTAGAGGGACCTCAAACACAATGGATGTGAGTGTAAGCAAACGTCACTAGTTTTCATCTATCTACCTAAGAACTAGCCCCAAACAACCATAAATATCTGTGATATTATGCCTTTAAACATTGATTTGTATGCTTTATGCTCAGTGGAAGGAATAGTAATTTAATATTTAGCATTCTGGTTTTGTTTATTAATTAATATTCTGGATTAATTAATTCCCATACTGTCCATGTGACACTATTGTCCGTATATTCCTGTATTGTTATACACATGTTCTTATTATTATAATATTAAGTAATTTAATAATAAGTAAATAGTATGGTTATTATTTGTCTAATAGATTACCATAGTATCAATATTAATGTGTGTCCAATAATGTCAATGTGTCCCATAGTGTTCGTGTCAATGTGTCATAGTGTCTTACGTCAATGTGCGCCATAGTCTGTGTCAATGTGTCATAGTGTCATATGTCAATGTGTCCCACAGAGTCTGTGTCAATGTTCCCCATAGAGTCTGTGTCAATGTGCCCCATAGTGTGTGTCTGTAGTGTGTATCCCATAGTGTCTGCCAATGTGTTCCATAGTAACTGCCATTGTGTACATAGTGTCTGTGTCTGTAGTGTGCCTGTGCCAATGTGTTCCATAGTGTCTGCCAATGTGTCACATAGTGTCTGTGTCAATGTGCCCCATAGTGTCTGTGTCTGTAGTGTGTCTGTGTCAATGTGTTCCATAGTGTCTGCTAATGTGTCCCATAGTGTTTGTGTCAATGTGCCCCATAGTGTCTGTGTCTGTAGTGTGTTTGTGTCAATGTGTTCCATAGTGTCTGCCAATGTGTCCCATAGTGTCTGTGTCAATGTGTCACATAGTGTCTGTGTCAATGTGTCACATAGTGTCTATGTCTGTAGTGTGTCTGTGTCAATGTGTCCCATAGTGTGAAAATGTCTGCTAGTGTGGGTGTATATGAGTGAGTGAGAGGTGTGGAGGTAGACAGTGAGATGCGTCACATCGCTTTATGTTCAGGATCTCAACAAAGAGCTGTTCCTTGACATCCTCACCAAGGAGGAGAAGGAGGCCCTACTCACAAAGAAAATGGAAGAAATTCGCAAAAAGAATGACGCTCTCCGCAAAAGGCACGAGGTCTGTGAAGACAACATTTGTATCTGC
Organism: Lepetodrilus fucensis; assembly: GCA_032361325.1. Taxonomy (NCBI): domain Eukaryota; kingdom Metazoa; phylum Mollusca; class Gastropoda; order Lepetellida; family Lepetodrilidae; genus Lepetodrilus; species Lepetodrilus fucensis. Next base: position 1,961 of record JAUTBV010134075.1, read on the forward strand.
ATTTTTATTCTTTTCAATATAGAATCCAAGTTATTTCAATACAAATCTGTATACATAATTTATGCCTATAGGAACTTGCATCCATATTAATGCACCATGTTAACATCATTGTGATCGCATGGACCATGTTAACAGGAAATTGAAGCCGATAAGAGGGTTGCCGCCAAGAACACTCCAAACAAAAATGTCAGCTTTGGTTCGCGAGAACACTCACATTCTGGGTCCACATCCCCACGGAAGGAATCGAAGGTAAGATACAGTATTATTGATAACATGTTTACTTTACAAGCGTTAGTACAGAAGTATTTATCGAAATCAGGTGGTAGATTCTACTGCATTTTTGTGGATTTCAAGAAAGCCTTTGATTGTGTAAACAGAAAACTATTGTGCTATGTTCTTCTTCAAAATGAAGTACATGGGAAAGTATTTAATGTTTTCAAGAGCATGTATAATAGTGTTCTAACAGCAGTAAAAAATTCAAATAACGCAGCCACTGACTTTTTCGAAACTATGAGTGGAGTTAAGCAAGGCTGCATATTAAGTCTACTTTTATTTTCACTTTTTATTGTGGAACTGGAAAGAATCATACAAGAATCTGGTAAACGAGGTATCTTTGTAGGACAGCAATTCTGTGATCTATTAATGTTGTATGCCAACAATGTCTCCTTGTTTGATGACACTGTGATTGGTCTTCAGAGGAAAACACGGATAAAATAGAAATACTAGTGTTTAGAAATGGCGGTCGTTTGAGAGCAATGGAACATTGGAGTTATGATGGGGGACCTTTATCTATTGCAACATATTATAACTATTTAGGTTTAGCATTTTCGAACCGACTATGTTCGTCTAAGGGTATAAATACGCTAGTAGCCAAAGCTACAAAAGCCTTGTACATATAAGAAAATTGCAATGTAAATTCAAAAACATTAATGCTGTTGTATTGTTTAAATTATTTGATGCAAGGATCAAACCTGTAGTTTTGTACTCTGCTGAAATCTGGGGTCATACGCAAAATCCTAAAATTGAACATTTTCATTCAAAACTTTGTAAATTTGTTATCGGTGTGGGAAATAATGTGTCTAACGTAGCTGCTCTGGGAGAGTGTGGATTGTTTGGATTGTACATTTCTTATCATGTAAAACATGATTAATAAAGGTCATTAAGCTCTCAAAGTTGGTATTTATATTCAGTAGTATTACTTATTTGATTTGCTAAATTTAAATGTCTTAAAATTGAATTCGGATATTGCGTTTTTCCATGGTTGAAAATGTTAGTTTTTTTCAGAGAATGACCCTTATGCTCTACTACAACTTGAATCAGTCCATACAATATTTAAGTCGAAATATTACAATTGTAATAAAATAATCTTTTCATCAGTCAGGATCTAACTCTATAAATGTCCAATTCATGAGCAAAATGCCTAACCAACTGCGCGATAGCAGTCCTCGAAGAAATCACTCGCAAATTAATCTAGTCTACTATGCTTCTATACACAAGCACGTGATGCATGCGCTGTCCGTACAGCACGTGATCCTCTTGCCGTCTGTGGACAGATACACGGGCAGACCATCGGCTTGGGAAGTTTCATCGTTCAAGCAGGAGGGAGCTGCATTATTATGTCTTGAAAACTATCAACATTTATAATTACCGGGTATTCGTTTTTGTCGGTTTATAAGTCGGTTAAAGTACTTGATTCAGTCTTGGTGCCTGTAGAAAGACCTCGGTGTCGGTAGGTGGAAAAGTAAGACCTTGGACTAACTTTTCCACACCCCACCCCCCGGGTCTTCCTACTGGCACCAAGACCTCATTCGCATACTTTTAACCTTTACATCCAGCAGGCAAAACAGACAGACCACTGCCATCAATTAAACTAAGGGACGGGTGGTAGCAATGGTAGAACATTGAGATTTTAAAACCCAAGGGCATGGGTTCGAATCCCATCCCTGGAGCCCAGCATTGATGTCTGCGAAAGTTTCTTTCCTGACACGATATTGATAGGATGTGCTTCTTGTACCATGGCAAGGCAGTTATCATCTGGTCTGTCAGTAGCAGCCGGTGCTTGCAGGCTTACTGCATGAATGTTGAGGTGTTCCCACTATATACAAACTCAAAACAACTATGTAGTAGACAACTTTCTTTTATTGCAACATATATTTCCCTACAGTTGGATATTAGCAATCCATGTAATGTAATACCACCCATTCATACAACCATTCATACGAGACATACAAAATGTGTGCAGCTCAAAGATCCTGTGAATCTTCCACTCTGTACTGAATATATACCAGCCATTTTTCTCTCGACAATGGCATGCAAAATAAATCATGTTGCTGACTTGGTACTTTTGTACAACAAAGTGTCTCTCGCCTCGCACTGTGCATTATGCAGCACATGTGGATGTAACATGTCTCTACACGTGAGATTGACTCAACACATGGTGGCATCCACAGGTCAAGTCTTGCACGACTTGCATCATGATAAGTCTTCATCATCAAATAGGTCATCAAAATCTGAAAGTGTAAATGATAATGTTGACAATCAAAGACTATTTGAGGTTCTAAGTTAATTAGTAATTTAGTCGTGTCAAACTAATAAAGTATTACTTTCAATTTCTTTCATTATTAAAAAAACACACCAGGAAATAAATACAGTCGACTTGGCATACACAGGACATTCGTCTATAACGTACTGAATCTGAAGTCCGGGTCCCGTCTAGCGCTAATTACGGCATATGCGTACAACAGACTGTATATAACTGACGAAAATAGCCGGTCCCAATGAGTACGTTATATGCGAGGTCTACTGTATCTTCAATATATGAGCATGACAAAAGTCAAATGTTCATGCGAAAGTAACAACATAAGGAAAATTACCATTGAAGAAATCTGCATGTACCGACTTCTCATTGGCTGCTAGGTCCATCAACAAGGCAGTGGAGCCTCCTGCCTATAGACATACGTAAACAGAGTTATAGTCTATTACTGGATGTACAAACAAGGCATTCTGCCTGTGCATTACACCATAGGACATTTTATTATAATTATTCAATCTATATGTAGTATAGAATAGATAAAGGAGTGCAGCAAAGGCTATATGCTAGCATTACAAACATGGCCATTGTGATGTACTGGAGTTTGCTTTGGGCACAAACCAAACCGCAATTGTCTAAAAGTGTCTGTAGCAGAAATGTTTTGGTGGCAGGCCATGGCGATGGCCTTTTTTCGAAGAATGCATATGAAGACATATTTTTGTTGTTTCCATAAAATGTGTAAGTTCATGCATGCACACAGTTTAGCGCAAATCATATTTAGTGTAGGAAGGAACTACCCAATGTCATTATGTGGTTTGTTTTGTACCCAAGGCGAACTCCAGTATGTCGCGATGGCAATTATTGTAACGCTAGCGTATACATAATACGCTGGAGCCTTTGATGCACTCCTTTATCATTACCATATATAGATAGATGGTTAGTTTCTTATAATTATTCAAAGTCCTGTGGTTATGTAATGACATACACAGAAATTTCATTTGAAAACGAAGGATGAAGGAGTTTTATTGATGTTGGTAGGTTGTGTGTGAGGGTTCTACCTGTCAACTTATCTTAAACCAGCAACATTGATCACATTACATCAGTCTACCTACAGTGCCAAATGCCCAAAAAACTGTTCGAAAACCGTACGTTAACTGAACGATATGATATAAACCGTTAAAGAGAAAACGAGCGACACCTATTTTCGATAATTTTGGAGCTTTTCTTTTACTACAGCTGTAAAGTAAACATAATAAAACAGCTGTTAAACAAGTGGAATTAGTCAGAGGCACCTCCTCTATATCCATGTACGGTCCAGCACCCTCTGGAAACATCTCGTCAGCGACAATAACTGGTTTCATTTTATAAACAACAGAACGATCTTCGCGACCACTGCAAACGGAAGTTGAGATGTAATGTCCAATATAGATACTATACGTTTTACAACTGATCATACTTGTTAACTCCTCGCGAAAGCGTCTTTTGGGTAATCTATGACATTTTGAACGAATTACGTATTTATTCATGAACGGGTGGTGTTAGGGGTGGAGAGAGATATTTTCTTCCCTAAATTAGGGCCCGAGATTACGAAATAATGTTGCGTACAATCAGATTTGCTAATAAATTTTCATTTAAAGGCATACTATCACAGATATTTATGGTTGTTTTCGACTAGTTCTTAGCTAACTGCAAAATACATTCACTTGACATACATATAATCATGTTCTTCCGAAAACCTTTCCACAATTCGTTCATAGTTCAGTTGATGCATCAAAGACAAGATAAAACATATAAAACATTAATATTTTGATAACTATTAAGTACTGGGGACTAAGTACATCAGTAAATAACAACTTTTGGGTGGCTAAATCAAGCATCGAAATTCGTTTCATTATACAGGTCAATCAACTGTGATAGTATGCCTTTAAGGTTTGTGCTTGGGGATGAGATAATATGGTACACAAGGTTTCGTAGTCCGGTACAAATATAAAAGTGAATCTTCGCGGAACAACTTCTTTTTTTAATAAAATTTTTTTTTAGAAATCTACTTATTTTCAGGTTGGAGCACAATAGTGTATCCAGTTTTGATGGCATATTGTCTTGTTATCTGCTAGGTCTAGAGTCTAGACGATACTTTCTTAGATACACCATTATTCAGTATCATAAATGTCAAGCATCATCATGACACGGCCATATATAATGCGACACTTACATGAGTTATCTCCATGGATGCTCACTCACATCATTTTAGACGGGCAGTCGAGCAACAATACCCTCACACTACTAACTCGTAAACTATATATAATGTATTTGTATGTATATGTTTTTCTTCTTGTAAATGAACATTTATGGATGTCTTCATATATCCCAAGTGGTTTTGGTTGGTTGTAGTAGGGTGGGTAGTTAATACTAGTTATAGTTACCATGGTTACCCATCATAATATTCTCCATATATAATTAGCAGTAATTATTTGCGCTTTGAAGTGGTACAATTGTAGTTTGGATAATAGAGGTTAGTTTTACAATATATTTCACATCATAATGCATTCTCTATTTGAAATCTCTGGCTCTGGAGAAATAAGGGAACGCAATAACGATGTAAAGCACTAATTCAGTCAAATAAATTATAACACTAGTACATATTTTCGTAGAGACGCAGAGACACATGCAAGCACGGGTGATATAGTCTTGCGTGTATTGTAAATTTTAATATAATAATACAATATTACTTGAATCAGTTATGAAATAGTTAGCCTACGAGATACCACTTTATTTGTCCCCATTTGAAGGCATTGTATTATCATATCCATATGATAATAAAAACATATCCATATCATCGTTCCTTTACATTTTTGACGGGAAATCACATTTATTTGTGAAAATCAACTGATTTAGAAGATTGATTGCGTACGGATACATCTACTAGGTCATATGATTAAGCGTTCTAGGATATTGGTACGCGGAAAGGGTTAAGTAGTAGCCTACTAGTACCACAGAAAGAAAATGAGTGGGCATATCAGCAGCATATTATTCTCACGAATATATTCAACAACACACCGAATATGATGAAAGAGAAACAATCAAAAGTACCATTCCATATTCAACAGTATCAATATTATATGCATATCGTTGGGGTTGACATCCTCGGACTAAACAGAGTTAAAAGTAGTAACTATAGATTTCTAATCTCTAAGCAAGTTTATATTTGGATTTATTAGGCCTACATATGCCAAAATTGCCCTTTTCTGTAGAATGACCCAGGAATGGAAGTAAGTAGGCCTACTCCTGTACATGATGTGAACAGAGCGCATTAATATTAAGTCCTTTTCTTGAGATTTTACTGTATTTTATTCGGCTTATACCAGGAAGTATAAAATGCAATGGAATTTTACCTATCCTACAGCAGTAAAAATATATGTGGGTGTACAAAAGCGATAGATATGTATGCTAAGAGCATGTAGCCTACTTTGCATTTTTAAAATAACTCTCAAATTCTGTCCAAAACGACAACGTAATCTGTGGTATTGTGCCTACATTTATGTTTGCTTTTTTTAAAATCTCGTGATAAAATGTTTATATTAGCGCTATGATACATACTAGGAAATGTTATGAAATTGACTGTAATATGGTGTTCATACTATAGCATGCAGTAGAGTGCTACATGTGGGGTGGTTTAATTACCGGATGATATCCAGTAGGCAGTACCAAGTTAATCACAAAAACATGTAAGTACTCGAGGTATTTTTTAATTGATACTTAAATGGAAAATGGGTGAGATGGGGGTGGGGGTGGGGGCGTGAGGTAATCCGTATTACTTTTTAAAATTGTTTTGGTAAATACCGACTGAGTCTGAAGGTTTCACTTATCACGTATTTTGAATAAGAATGAGTCATCCGGAATATACTATTATTCACGTGATCCAAGTCATATGACGACAACGCAAGGAAGCGATATTCACGTGAAATTTCATTTGGTAGGCGGACATCAGGTAAATTGTGTTGTTTTTTACTTTGTGGCATTTGAAAACAATTAAACGATTACCTTATGTTGTCAATGAATGTATTTTATAACTCGTTGTTATCTTGTTTTGTTTGTTACTAGAGTGAAACAAATCTGAGGAGCAACATTGAGGAAGTCATTTCTGGTCTACAGTTTCACATCTTTTGAGAAATTTCAAGGACAATAATGAAGACTGCATTTGTTTTTCTCGGTTTGTTAGCTGCACGTAAGTTATTATTTTTGTTAATTACTGATTAATAAATCGCTTACAGTTGGTCATTGGTGATAAGTTCAATTTAATACATAGGATATCTAATTCTTATCACATCAACAACATGAATGATCATGTGAGTGTGACTATTTCAACAACACCATGTTATTTGTCAAATAAAAGCTTATTAGGAAAGATTTATGCCCGCACCCCTCTTTTTTTCCCATGTTTTCCTCTCTCACATTGAGAAAACGTTTCATCCTGAAATTTCATTGTTTCTAGGAATGAAACATTTTTTATTCCAACCGAGAATTGAACCTGCGCCAATCTGCACATGGGCGACTAGTTCGAGATTCCTCTAACGTTACCTGTGCTAGGCTTTCATGTGTACCCTGGTAGCGCAGTTGGTTAAGCGCTCGGACACTGTAACTTGTCACCCATTAGTTCGAGATTCCTCTAACGTTACCTGCTGGACATATGAGACTTTTTATATATGTACATCCAGGATAACGTTAGAGAGCGTAGCCTTATGAATTTTGATATATTCCTTCTACCCAGAGGTAGAGGAAGAAACAATGTATAGTAACGTCTTCTTGGGTAATTTGTTAGTTCTGCTGTACGCATCATTACTATGTGAGTGAGTCGATTTTGTGCGCATTTCATTTCTACGAATGTTTGTTTCTTCCTCTACCTCTGGGTATAAGGAATATATCAAAAGTCATAAGGCTATGCTCTCTAACGTTACCCTGGATGTACATATATAAAAAGTCTCATATGTCCAGCAGCTAATGTTAGAGGAATCTCGAACTAATGGGCGACAAGTTACAGTGTCCGAGCGCTTAACCAATTGCGCTACTGGGGCACACAAGAAAGCCTAGCACAAGTTATCGAAGTCTTGGTGCTCTACATGCTTATTAGTAGTGCGAAGAACCATAGGAACCCTGTAAGGAGTTTGATACTACGGAATGAAGCGTCAGTAAAATATAATAGTATGACTGTTTGGATATTTTACCACCGTTTCAAATATAGCAAAGTGCTTCGGTGTCCGTGATTATATATCTTTGTTGGTTATAAAAGTGTCAGAAATATTTTAAAATACATCGCTAACCCTATACTAACACTAACTCTAAGATAGTATAGTGGGGATCCAATGTTGGTTTGGGGTTTAAAGTCACTGTCTAGAATCTTTCACTAATAGTAATATCATGACTTGCATGCATTTGTACTGCTTGACTAGTCTGGATTTCCACCAGTTTTTATAGTGCTAGTTCACTTAGAATATCATGTTGCTTATAGTACAATGATACCCCACTCAGACACAGTATACTGACTCTGAGCTGGCCAGTCCTTGCTTTACCCCTTTAATGCTGAGCGCCAAGCAGGGAAACAACAAGTACCACCTTTTAACGTCTTTTGGTATGACGCGACCGGGGATCGAACCCGCGACCTTCCGCACTCCGGGCCGACGATCTAACCATTATGCCAAGAAGTCGGCTGAGGATCCAAGGGCTAAAGAAGACCTAGAACGCTGTAAAAACAACAGTAACAGCGATAACAGTATATGACATCACAAGATCAATCAGCCATCATCGGGAAGTTCCGTTGGTCGGTCGAGTGGGTGCGAGTGGTCATGTCATGTGACATCCGCCTTCCATTTTGCTAAATTTCTCGACAGACACACGCGAGTTCGAGTTGTCACATGTATTTTTTGTCATGTCGGTAATTCACTATCCTTGAAAATTTCCCGGTAATCGGTATCATGAGTGACACAACTCAATTGGTACCACCACTCTTTAATATATTTTCGGGTTATTTCCTACATTTGTAATTGTGTGTATTCCTGGTGTTCATGTTGTTATATTTAATTTCTAAATTGCTAGTTTCATCACTCATATTGCTGCTTCTTTTGAATTAAAATTAACTTTATTTACTGAAGGGATTGCCATAGCCAGTAAATTGTGGAAGTTATCATGACCCCCAATATCTTTTAGTAGTAGGGGCCATTTATGAGGTTTGGGGAGTCAATGACAAATTAACGATCTTACATAAAATCGGACAGCACTAGCTTGTGATAGCATGCAGTGACTAATCCACAATAGTTGTATCCCTCTAGGCAGCAATGACGATCGAACAATACTTTGGACTATTAATACACATGGGTTTTCCAGTTCTAACAAATGCGATACTCATGACCGATATAGGTTTATTCTTAGTTTATTGTATGAAGAAAGCTGAGCTGCAATTCGACTTATCAATGTTCCCTTAGGCTTTAGAAAGTATAAATCATTCTGCATTTAACACAACTTGTAATATTGACAACTTTGTGTCAAATAAACGCATAAAAAATGGTAGCGTGCATATTTTCGAAAGTGGGGGTCAAATACATGCGTTTTGCACGTCAGGGCGAACCATGTTTACTGGTAAACTAATATTGTAAAACAACAGTAATCTATGACGTCAATACAATTACTCAACCATATTACAGACAGCTGGTATATACATAACAACTACATGTAATTAGTAACTACCTTTTCGACAGCTGTTGTTGAGTGGTCCGATAGCAATACATCAATAAGTGCATATGTGTCATTTGTGTAGGTCGACTTCAACCTTTTTTTTTAAAGCTAATTTTACCATAGATCTAAAATAAAGTATTTATGCATGTAAATTTATATATTTGTTTACTTACTGGTACTTGAATTTGATTACTTGTGCAATTTAGCAACATAATATGTTATAAGTTACAGTAAACATCAAGTAATCTAAAGTCAGAATAAGTCTTGTACTATTGTTCTTTATTTTTAGCCAACTACCACCTTCCATTGCTCAAAGCTAACTGACAATGTGACATCTTAAGTTTTTGTTTGCATTTTGAGATCATGTTGCTTCAAATGAATAAATCAGTTATACTTGATCTATCACTGTCATTGACATGCATGCTTATCTGTCTTATCACTCAGTATCAGTGACTGATACATATCATGTTTAAAGGAGACTCCCTCTAAAACATGATAATTTTATATGTTATAATATGGTTAAATACAAGCATTTCTATGCAAACAAAAATAAAAAATCTTGTTAATAAGGAAGTTATGGCCAAAATCAACCTCTGAAATCAACCTCTGCAAAGTCTATGTCCATCACTATAACCACTAATATAAAGTAACACTCGACTACCAGCTGACTACTGCTATCTGTTTCTATATA
>JAUTBV010134086.1:0-11907 GCA_032361325.1 Lepetodrilus fucensis
CTCTCTCTCCCTCCCTCTCTCTCCCCTCTCTCTCTCCCTCCCCTCTCTCTCCCCCCTCTCTCTCTCTCTCACCTCCCCTCTCTCTCCCTCTCTCTTCCTTCCCTCTCTCCCTCTCTTTCATGTTGATCCCTCGGGAGATACATTGTTTTTATTAATTTACGATAATATAATCCAGCAACTGCCAAATGACATCAACTATCAATAATATTTAAATACAACTTTAAAAGTTTCCTTAATGCAATTGTAATGGTCAAACTGTATATTTATCAGTTGACGGTAGCGTGTCCCAGCCTATTGAGTGGCGCTAAACGCTCTCAGTGCAATTCTAATCTCTTAACCCCTCCCGACTCCCCTCCAATCAATAAGTCTATTTTTCATTCTTATCACGTATACAATTGAGTAAATTAGATAGTTTTTCGCAATAACGCAATTTAAGCAATGTAATTATATCTTACTAAAACATTTTAAAATAGATTAAATTTAGACTTGTTATCGTAAGAGTCGCTGACTTATGTTCCTCTGGGAGAGCAAGACACGTAGAAATCAATTTATTTGGTCTTTGCTACGAAACCCGTGTCATTCCGATTCGCTCGAGTGTCGCTACGACCTCCTTAAAGCCAGAAAAAAACTTTAATTTTCATCCAAACCTAATTTGCCCCTAGTTTCTTGGGCGGAAAAAAAACACACACGTATTTGTGAGCAGCCTACTAAATATTTGATGGTTTTAACAAAACCATCCTCTGCAGATAGGGAGAGATCGAGAGTTTGGTCAAAGAAGACCTCATGTTTCGCGAACATCTCGTAGACTTAATTCCTGGAAGTTGCGGTGTCGCTTTAAAAAATGCGACCTATTTATGTACTAAGGCTTACGAAGTACTTGTAATATTTATGCTACTTTTCTCATAATCAAGCATGTGTAGTCAACACAGAACGTTTTAATTTTCTGGAGAATTAGTCTGGCGTTCGCTCTCAGTGTCTGATCCGTGTTCTGAAAACTCCCCCGTAATTTAGTGTCGTACAAAGACAAAAGAGTTCCTACGTGACCAGATTAAGACGGAGGTTTATGAAATAAATTGGACTGGAATAATTGAATGGATATAGTGACACGGCGGCCACTGTGTGTAAATCGAGAATTGAATTACGAGTTACGAGAGGGAGAGAGAGAGAGAGAGCGAGAGAGAGAGAGAGAGAGAGAGATTTGCGAACGTGTCGGATTACAAGCGACACATATTAATGTGTTCCATATCAATTGCGCATGTGCAGTACACCAGGAGTTTCAATAACACCTATGTTTACTTACTTCCAGGTTGTATGCCGTTCTGTCTGTGTTCGAGTCCCAATCGACCGGCGTGGCCCCCATTTCTAGCGATGCACGAACACCGGAACTCGTCCGTGGCGGAACTGAGACGCAGAGCACGTGAGCACGCGGAGGCCATGGTGGCCAGCACGAGTGACAGAATCTTCAAACCGGAATAAAGCGGAACCTGGACCCACTATTTATGTGCGCTCAGGCTATTTGGTTGAGACAGACCGTAAAGAAGATTGTGTTTGTACATGTATGAGACATTTTCTACCGAGATGGACAGACAGGCAATTGGATGAGAGACTTTCGATTGAACATTTGTAATTATATACAAGTGACGTCTGCACAATATGGTGCTGTAGATGGAATGTTGTTTCTGACGTTATATTTTAGGTATGGGTGGACAAAACATTTGAATTATTAATGTTATAACGGGTTTCGTTGATAATTTGACTATTAATATTATATCATATTTTGTATTTAAATGACGTTCATGATCATTAATACCCTTATATCAATAAGTTTATTATGTTTATAAATAAAATATTTACAGTATTATTGAAACAATACAAATATGAAAGGAGTCCAGTACATGATGATTATTAAACATTAAATTATGGGAATATTATTTCTGGTATTTACAAAGCATTAGCATTTTTCTTTCAGTTTAAACATATTTATTGACCAAAATGTCATGGGATTGGATTTAAAGCTCGATGCTTACGAGATTCGCTCCCTAATATGATACAAAGAAACACGTGTATAAGACAGTGATGTTGTAGTAACGTTAGTACTGTGCGTATAAAAGAGAGCTGAATACTGCTTTAACTGAATGCCATTGTGTTGGACATTGTGCAATAAGCTTACACTAGTGTACAACACAATATACATGTATAATTACTCCTGTAAATATGAGAAGAAAGTATTTTACATACATATATATATATATATTTATTTATTTTACATATTCATCGTGAGCATGATTTTCTTTTAGTATATTTCGCTATTATTCATTAAGATTTCGTCTTTGTGATATGTTTTGATTTATTTTGTGGTATGTTATTTATTTATTTATTATCCTCGCATACAAATAAATATTATCTAATTATCTAGAGTTAGACAAATGATGGAATTCAGGTTATCAATTTGCAAATTTTTATTATTATTTTTTCCCCGTCAGAATAGTGTTAGCAATTGACCCCCTTTTAAAGATTTACAGACTTGTTTGTCATGATGATTGTGCAATAATATCGTTGATTTTATATATTTTTATTCAAATATCTATTAATTATTATGTGAATGTATTGATATTCCTTTTGTGCAATAATTATTGTTGTTTTACACTACGCAAATCTAATGGGTTCAACTATCTGTTCAGTATTTACTTTTCTATCTTTATTTATTTTATGTTTCACTCATTGTATACGTGAAGATTGTTGAAATGTTGGATATGATGTTTTGTTTTGAATAAAACGATTTGAATGAACATTCTAGTCACTGTTTAGATTATTTAACGAACAGTATGGTGTATGCATAATGCATTTACCCTTAGCTGTTGAGGTAAATAGTAAATACATGCACAGATATGTAGGGCAACTCTACTTACCACTGGCAGGGAGATGGTTAAACGCATATATGGTTAAACCAGGGAGTTAAAAGCAGTGAAGAGTATTCAGATGAATGGTGTATACAATTGTTTTCCTGAGCTCAAATGGGGATTGTAAACAATTTATTTTCGTGTGAGATGTTGTGAAAAAAAGTATTCACATGATCGTATTAGTGCGATATGTTTCTGTCACAAAGTTTTGACAGGCAAACCGGCAAACTAAATCTTTCTATATACCCACAATATTTATTTTGGAAATATATCATATTCAGAACATTGGTCAGGTTATGATCTCATATACATATTCTCCAAGCCGTCTGAGTTATATGAACGTAATCTTAACGTAAACTTTTAGTTGGACTTACTATAACGTTGAAGTTACGTTGACGTCGTTTCGTACTGAATAACATGTCAGTGGGAAGTTAATCACACATATGTTTGCACAGACTTATTTACATATACACGAGGAAACATATTAGAAAGTATATTATACGGATTCATATACTATGCATATATTAATCTCTAGTCTTGAACAACTATACAGACATTGGTGTGAAACAGGACGTTGCTAGCGAACCTTTTACACCACGGATATAGTATTACTTGCTTCTAACACTACACACTGACATCTGTTTCAATTTTGTTTGGTTTTCAAAATTTAAATCCGGGTATGCTGACTCTACTGAATTTGAAAATAATATCCAGGATTTACACAATATAAATGTAAAAAAAATATGAACAGCAGTTGTATTCACCTGGAAAAATGTTAGGCACCCTCGTCATTTTCCAACTTCGTTGTTGAACATGTGTTTAATCATAGCTTATACAAGTTAATATTATTTGGGTTTATACATACCTGGCAATGAAAACAAAACAATTGATGGTAGTTTTAGTAATATTTACTTGCAATAAGGCATAATAAACTATAATTATATATAATTGTTATGGATTTGGCAACAATAAAGCATTGTCAACGTTTGGTGATCGAAGGCGAAAGAAAGGACATTGAAATTGATATAAGAAACAATGTCTACACATTTTATATTTATTATTGAGTTAATTCAATTAATAACGTGTGCATTTGCCCCGTACACAGATAACTACTTCAACCATTCTTCGAATACCTTCTTTGAGTCATCAGACACACTCCATCGGTGTTTTCTGCCACTCAGGGTGTTAAGTAATTTGTACTTAAGAAATGTTACTTTTTAAATGTGCTAGGGGGTGCTTAACCTTTTTCCATGTGTACATTAAGAAGACAAAGCAGACTTGGCAGCGGGGACGAAAATAAACATCTACAATACGTATCATATACTGAATACAATTGCTACAAAATAAAACATAATACATCTACAGCCAATGAACGTATAGATCTACCCTGAGAATAATAAACAAAAAATCCACATTGGGATAAAATATGACTGGATATAGATGCAAGCATACCCGGAAGTATGTTCAAACGCGTTTGATATTACGCAACTGTTTGTGTATGTGGATTTGTGAACAATACTTTGAATTGAGCATAACGTCGTATTCAAGAAAGTTTCGTAATCTCTGGGCCAAGAATAACTCCATTCCTGGTTCAATGAACTACTAATTGTTATCATCAAGATTAAAACATACTATCAATTGTTTCTCTGACAATAATATAAATATGCTGCATTTCCGTGATAGTCACAAACAGCAGGTCTGAGATCGGCAATAAACAAGGGTCGTAACTTTAGTTCAGGCGTAGATTATATGTCGATATTACGCCATGCCATAGCTACTTTAGTAAAAGCATGGCCGCGAGATCATACAACTTTACTGAGTACGATTTCATGCTCATCTCAAAGTTTTGTTCACAAATCCCCATATACAATTTGAGCTTGAGCATGAAATTCTACTCAAAACGAAAATCTCTAACACTAACCTCCGTTATTTACGGAGGTTAGTGTATTCATAATTGCCTGTGTTTTCGAGGATGCGCATAGACTATTTCGTGAAACGCGCGCCTGTAGATCCAGAGACATTTCATCAATATTTGTTACTTCATTCTCCCTATTCAAACATATATCTTCAGTTTTTATCAAACTTTTCTTTAGGATGTTTTTCAATCTGCTTTTCATTTGAGACCATCTATCAATCAGTAGCCTATTCGTATGGGTGGACAATTCCTCACCTACTCACTCACGCATTCCCATGCTCTCGGTAGACGGCATCCTTTACGCCATTCATGACGAGAACTACGACATCCAACGACATTCTGGATATCGGACATACCACCAAACCATAATGTATCACTCAGCATTCATATGCATGTTAGAGTGGATTAGGAAACGAAAACATGTGGTCTTGCAATAAAACCAAACATGTGTCCGCTGTGTCATGTTTTGACACCTGCACGACAATTATCATCTCTCTTCTGTCAATTTCTGCCTGGCAGCGCACACAAGCATAGTAACAATATAATAAACATGTTGTTATTAGTTAAAAGAAAATATTCACTTCCGGTGGAGTCTGTTTGGTTCCTCACATTCCCGATATCCGTGTTGGCCATGCACGATAGTTAATTTCAGTTATCAATTATCTAATACCAATGAGTTATACATAATACAGGTGCATCGTTACATCATTGCATCGTTACGTAGACATTATTCATATTTCTGAGATAATATTCAATATTTCTTTTTAGTAATTACCATATAGAAATACAGAAATACCGTAATTATAATTTAGACCAAATTATGAATATTAAAAAAATACATTTAGGTAATTAATTAAGAGAGATTGAAAAGTGCAAGTAAATACGTATGTAGGATAAATGAAAGGAGTTGGCGACGTGGATACCACAAAAAAAGTGTATTAACACTATGTGCTGTGCTCAGGACATTTACAATAAAATTATACCATGATATTTAGTGATGCAGATTCTAAGACTAATGCCACATACATTTCGTTTCACGCGAGGCTTGATCACTTGAGTAGGCCTATGATTGCAATGCAGATCTAGAGGTATACACTATTGTGATACTTATTAGTATATGCACTATTGGGTATAGTTGCAATATATACTATATATTGATCATTATCACTGTTGAATATGATTGTAATATAGACTACTATATTGATAATTATTCAATAATAAGCACTATTGAGTATGATCATACTATGCACTATACTGGTACTACTACTACTACTACTACTACTACTATTACTACTACTACTACTATTACTACTACCACTATTACTACTACTATGGAAAGGGGCTGTATATTGGCCATGGTCCTTTAAAATCTATAAAAACTACTTTTCCCTATAGTGAATATGTTTATCATATATCATTAACTATCGAATAACTAATATGATATGAAACACATTTTAATGATTGTTGTATGATGGCTGAGCTAGTTATTTGTCAGTACAAGTTCAACAACGTTTTAGTGCATTAATCTAACCTACTTGTATATACGAGTCTACTTTGCAAAGGTGATATGTGTTCCTAAATTGGGCACACAATGTTCCAATATTGGGCATAGTAAATGTGTCTATGAAACCCATAGTTTCCGCTATTGTTCTGTTTTTGTCATTAAAAACAAGGTTGTTTAGTTTTGGAGTACATATCTTGCTTATTTATGCCTACGTCATCTCCTTTAATTCAGTATTTTATTGTATTTCATTCATTATGGGCAGGTTGGATCCAGTTAGTCCTGGTTTATCATTTGGGTTTGTAAACTAAATGTTCTTAACTGCATTATTGTTATTTGTTAAACTAAAGATAACTAAAGCCATATAAACTAAAGAAAATAACATAAATGGACTTATTTCACAATTTTGATAACTTTTGTTTTACAATCATTGTTTCTATACTCATGATCAAAAGAAAGTACACCGATTGCAATATGGCAAAATCGAAATGCCTAATTCAATTTGATACCATAAGTTTCTCTAGAGATATTGTTTATGATCAAGTGAATCATAATTGTTGAAAAATTCAATATGATCGCAAGTATTTTCGCTACAAATGCATTTATTATTAATTGTGTGCGTGTTTTGTAAAACACATGTATCCTGCAGTTCACAATTACCATGGTTATTAAATCACGCCTAAATGAAAGAATAATGTTCAGTTTCAAAGAAAAACAATTAAAAATGCAAAGTTTCACTCAACAGGGGCGACAACCCGACGTTGAAATTGCCCAAGCTGGAACCTCGTATGCAGTAATTGCTACGACGTTTTGTTTGCACAAAATAAACAATATGCATACTCATGTGCAGGTTAAGGCAGACTGATGTCACCACGGACTGTTTTCTGAGTGGTCATCCTGTGGTTGCAATCTCCATGGAAGACTACCATTTTTGAATATTACGTAAATGCAACTGATGCTAATAATTCTGATGCTAATAATTCCGCAAGATTGTCGTACAGGTCGTCACACGGTGTCACGTACACTTCATACTGCAGGAATCAGTGCCTGTCGAACATTCTTCTTTTTCATCTTCTGTGCATGCCAAATATAGGGCCCTTCGCCTACTACTACTACTATTACTACTACTACTACTACTACTACTACTATTACTACTAATAACAATACACTGTAATGATTATGATTATATACTAAACACTATATTTATCATAACTATAACATACACTATATTAACCATGATAATAGGCCTACTAGACACTATACAAGTTTATACTTATAGTAAACACCGCATGGGGTATTGCCTCATAATAACTATACGTGTAACAAGTAATAACATACTGTAAATGATTGTGTCCTATATCTAGTGTTATGAATTATATTTACTGTAGCACAATGTGTTGTCCATGTATACAGTGCTATGCAATACATACATAGATAGATAGATGCACGTGCCAGATAATAAATAGGATAGTACAAGCAGCTGACAAGAAATGCAATATGCATGCACGAGCACAGTATTGATATTGCAAGAATGGGTGTTGGCCACATCACAATAACCTATTGCGTGAGTAATCCATACGACAAATACAATATCGTATGTGCAGTTTGTTTTCAATTATTATTATTGTTATTATAATGTAAAATACATAGTTACGCAAATAGTTCATGTTACGTGTGAAGTTACGGTGGTTTCCTGTGCGGTGTTTTTGTAACGACATGAGAACATGTGTCAGTTTCAAATGCAGAGGTTTCAAAATTGCATTGTAGGTTATTCTGGGGGATATGAAAGTAAGTAGTTCTACGGTATCAAGATGGTCACTGCAAATTATCCCATTAATTCTGCTGCTAGGGAAAATTAAACGACAGTAAACTGGAAGGTCCATAAACAGCTAAAAACTATTTTTTTAATGATTTTCGAAATGTATTTATCTATAATGTATTGGCATACTTGTTGAAACTATTAAACATTGCAGTATCCATGTCTACCGTCGAGTGCTAGTTGTATTCACAGTAGTCTCGTGGTTCCATAAATGATATTCCTTGCCAAACTTTCTGCATTATTACTTGACGATTTGCGTATACCGCATTATGTATCTCAACTGGTATTAGTGACCATTCCTAAGCAAATATCTCTTCGAGGTAGTTCCGCCATTACATTACCACGGCGCGCACATCACTACATATTCAATTGAAAGTTTAGCAAATAGTCGCTGATGAATGTTGATTGATCTTTGAGTGAATTCTTCAGAGATGGTCTCCAATCAAACACAAACTTTGATGTGATCTCCTCCTTGCTGATTGCTTGTAGTAAGAATCCAGATCTAATCAAAATCTATTTTATTTGCGACTTAAAACTTCATGATTGCAAAATTAATTCAAATTGACTCATCTGCGTTCGCAAACGAGGCAAAATCTCTCAAATTGCCTGATTAGGTGGACAAACCCCGATATCCAAAGTTAGTAGGATTGCTTCCGATGGGCGTCTATGGAACCGCGGCCAAAGCCTAGGAAAAGTCCTGTCGAGATTTGGTAACTCTTTTGGTAAACTTAATTATCGCCAAACCATGCCTTGGAAAGAAAACCGTGAATTGAAAACTTAATCTCAACGATGGGTGTGCTGCGACGCGCCAAACAATGGTCAGCTTCTTAAGTCCGTTATTACTTGCGTCTCAGAGAGATCAAAAGTGTAGTCGTATGTTAGGCGGAATTTTCGTCCTCAAGTCATGTGTAAATACTTGTATCAGAGTGCCACGAAGGCAGAAAATCATCCTCCGAGCGGGACAATGTGTAATTGAGAAAATATTTTTCGACCAAATTAGTTCGCTGATTCAGAAAATTACCTCAAGTGTTCGTACAAATTTCATCGTTGGGCAAATTACACACGGCAAATGAGGTAATGATAAGGGGAGATTACCCTAGGCTCCCTAATGACTCTTCGTCCCGGCTGACTATTCAGATCGTATTCTGTGGCTCTGCGACTCAATTTAATTCCCATCTCCCAAGCCGCCCAGCTCAATACACACGGAGGAAAGCATGCTTAACAAGAGAGGCATATTGTCGCTACTACAAGACGCTTAAAGAAGCTCGGTTCCGCAAACCGTCGGGGGAAAACTAACAAAGGATAACCAAGCAATTGAGTTCCCCTAGCGGCAAAATAGGAAATTAGGCGGAGACCAACACCAGGTCGACGCGGAGATCTTCCGGCTTGTGCGTTTTGTCCAAATTTGCGACAGGAAAATGTAAGCGGTGGCGAAGTCAAGACCAACACAGCCGCGAGGGTAGCTAGTGAATAGACGTGGGTCGTAGTCGGCATCGTCGCAGGACGCAGTTGGAGCCGGAGAGAGTTGTGATTCGTCGCAACAGTTTTCTGAATAATGCAGTTAGCGTAGTGTTCATGTTTCCACTTTTTTATTTTGGCTCCTGAAGACTTGTTCCATTACGTTTCCCTATCAACTCATAAGCCTATTATGGCGTGCATGAATCCGAACATTTGACAAGTTTGGAGAGAGAAAAAAAAATCGACGTAGACTACAGTGACGTATAAAGTAAATGGTTAGGTTTAGATTGAATTACATTAATTAAATGAATAGCAGATAGCGAAGCTATTCTATGATCACGGATGCCTGTAACATACACGTGTAATTTCCTATGTAGGCTTACATTGTATTTCACGCGAAAACCCTTGTTCTGCGCGTTCTGGCTTACACTTCAAAGTGAGAAAGTCTATCAGCTACCACGTGACCAACAAAAATATGTGACGTGGTACGCAAGAACTTTTGCGTTTGACGTTGAACGTTGGAAAACGGAAGGTCTCTTATAAGTAACAGTAGCCTAGGCTATGTACATTTAATTATCTATGGGGAGGATCCAGTATATTGAGCATGCACTTATGCATACTTACTCACAACGTCATCATCTTCAGGCTTGTGTCACTATAGTGCATAAGTAGCCGCAACCTTTGCGAAATGTCGTAACATACACGTTAGGACCTACCATGTTGACTAATGTATGACTATGGTGGAAACTAATGTAACCATAGAGTTTCGAACAATAGTCTTTGAATAACTCCCAAAATCTGACGGAATAGCATGTCTTATATTAAGTTTCATATAATAATGCCCCATATACATTCTACATTACATAGTTTTAAAATATATAAAATGCGGATTTTTTATTTTTTATTTTATTTTTATCTTCGTTTCGTATACTTGTCACGTACAGACTACTTACAAGATAATACGTCCTGTAAATCGACAATTCCATCCCAACTCATTAGTCCACCTCAGTCACAATACCTATCAAACTGGCATATCCCGCGCCACCTGCAGAGCGGATGAGAGCAAGTCTACAGGGGAATATTACGCGACAATAAAGATGGCGGGTGGTGAGTTCAGTTAATATTGTTAGGTAAAGTCGGAAGCCAATCCTTCATTAGTGTACGGTTCGTGATTTTATAAACGCGGTAATAAAATAGATTCATACCTCAATGGATGTTGATTGCCGGGGATGTTTCCCCGCCTGTGATAAACAATGTAAGCTGTAATTATGAGGTAAATGTATCCGCGTAGCCAGCACGTGATTAATGATTCATTAAAGCTAAATCCATTGTGGTATGAATGATTGGAGAAAAGTAATTTGATGTAATCGAATGTCTTCCCGTTAATACGAATAACGTCCCAAAGGTAGTAATTGTGATAGACAACCATGGCTTTCAATGTGCATACACCATGACAACCCTGTTATGGGTATTAAACGAACTGAAGTAATTTTCATAAATGTTTGTTTCAGGTTCCAGAGAATTAGCCGACTTTAAACAATTAAGAACTCTGTATATAAATATAAGACTAATCCGTAACCATGCCCATTATAATACCAATTTGTCCTCAGGTTTGGGACTCGTTGATGTTGTAATAACGTTAAATCCTTTTTTTTTTAAATGGTCACTAAAATGTATCCTACTACTGTACATATTTTGTTTGTCAGTTTTCCATCGTAGTTTTAGTGATGTCATCATGCCATACATGGTGTGTGAAAACTCATTAATAATGAATGTGTTTTTTTTTAAAATATATTTTTTTTATGGTTGGGGTTTATGGACGATTTCAATTATTGTTTTACAAATACAACAGCTTGTCAGAATAACGCAGGAGGAAAACTACAACATCCGTAGCGCTGAATGTTGCAGTAAACCTGTGAGCACCGGCTGATACTGACCGACCAAGGATAATACCTATATTGGCACGGTACATAGAGCGCATCCTATCATAATCGCACCAGATAGGTAACTTTCGCGAACTGTTACCGAAAGTTTAAACCGAGGCCTTTTGTCTCCGAAGTCCAAAGGTTCGACCATTGCGCTAGCGCCACCAACGCTAATAATCATTACAGTAAATTATCAAATCTACGGCGGATGCGGATAAACCAAGGGAGATAACTAGGCTATGCACGTCGTGTTCAAATAGCATTCAAATACTACTAATTCTAAAATGGACTGCACATGTTTGTTTTTGTTTGGTTTTTTTTTGTATTGGGGTTTAAAGTCGCTTTCTAGAATCTTTCACTAATATCACGACTTGTCAGTTTAGGGCAGG
>JAUTBV010134097.1:0-11907 GCA_032361325.1 Lepetodrilus fucensis
ATACAGTCAAATCAACATTTAGATTGGAATTAAATTG
The DNA here is from genome assembly GCA_032361325.1 of Lepetodrilus fucensis. Lineage (NCBI taxonomy): Eukaryota > Metazoa > Mollusca > Gastropoda > Lepetellida > Lepetodrilidae > Lepetodrilus > Lepetodrilus fucensis. The sequence continues at coordinate 38 of JAUTBV010134097.1, forward strand.
CATGGAATCTACTTCATTTGGAACAAAATACCATTCATGTTAAACAGATACATCAGGGCACAGATAGGCTACTTCATCTTCTTTACTACAAGTGCCAGTGGCATCACAAGCTTTCTACATAATAATATTGTATCGTGTATCGTATCGTGACCTGTGAATTGCAATACGTATCGTATCGTGAGAAAGTGTATCGTTGCAGGCCTATTCTCCAGTAATATAGACTTGCTTATTTGATCTAGGGTGTTATTGTTTATTGGAGTATGTGAATGAGAACAAGAGTGACACAGACTAATCCATGCTATTGTGGATTGATTAAAATATATATATATATATATATAAAAATCAAACAACCAAAAACATATTAAAACAAAAAAATTTTAAAAATATATATTTAAAAATAATTAGAGTAGGACAGTAGATTAAGGTTCAGAAGAAAAATGAAAACAATAACAAATTAAGTGGTCAAATCAAAGTTAAGCTACAGTAGGACTGATACTAGATCATCTTACTTGCAGCATCTTAAAATGGATGAGCCATACTTTCAGACAAACTGTTAATACACAACACCAGGCAAATCCATTGTCCACGGTCGGCTAACCGTGACCATCCACAATTAATTACTGACAATCAGCAGTTCAGCTGACGACCGACGACCACCGGTGACCTTGACAGGAATGTCATCACATGCACACTGCTGTCATAGCGTACGTTGTACATCCTAGGATTTGTGTCACTGTCACGATGCAGGTGTGACACCGTACCAGGGTGTAGTACAGACTTGCATTATTCTACAAGCCCAGCGAGTATGAACATTATCAAAATTAATGTCCACTGTCTAGACTGGACTCATGACACCCATCTTTGTGATTTAGAAGTGAGCGAAAATGGAAAATGCTATTTTTTTTATGTATCCTAGAAATCTAGCATTTTCAATAAATACTTATTTTACACAGTTGGCATTTGATATCACTTTTCAAAAACATGTCATGTCTTTTATAATATTAACATTCTACAATGATCACAGATGCTGGAAATAGAAACTATCTTTTTTACTTTAGTTATGACGTAAAAATCACAATCAAGAAAATCAGTTTAACTGAAGGCAACTGGAGATGCCCTAAAAAGCAGAGACTGCCTAATCCAGCAGGGAGAGGGTTAATCAAGTCGTTGTACGATACAGCACGATTAAAAGCTATCTGAAATTATTACCCATTGATGCCAACATATCATGCAAATCTTCCTTGTCGATGAATCCGTCTCTGTTCTGATCAATCATGTTGAATGCTTCCTTGAATTCCTGTATCTGAGACTGGTCAAACATAGCAAAGACATTTGAAGTGGCGCGCTGGGCCCTCTTCTTAGTGGTCTTTGCTTTCGTCTTTCTGCTTGACATCTTGACGTTTTTGTGAAAAGGTTTATAATAAAATAATCTGAAAAAGAAATAAGGCTAGATACAATTTAAATAATAAAAGAATATAAAATAAAATATATTTACTTGTCTATGTATTTTTCGTGTCATATTCATCAATAAATATGAATGCAGTATTTGTATTCATAATAGGGGTATACTTTACTTCACAATGCAGTCGAAAATGCTTCAACTTCAAGATATCCATAAATTGAATTCATGTATAATAAATGTTTGCACCTGATTACCACGATTACTATGCAAAATTCTGATGTTGATAAACAGAAACATTGAAAAATATCCCTAGAAAATCAATCGATGAATCATCTCTGACGTACATTAACGTTTTAGCCCTGGGTGTATAATTATTTATTACTCCTGGGGTATATTTATTAACATGTTTATGATATTAGTTACAAAACCTTTAACGACATGTCCAGAGCACACACTTTTATAACAATATAAACTGTTCCAAAGGTAGATATTGACCAAACTAAAATCCATGACAAGGCTTGTACAACTTAGCTGTCACTCGACCGACCACCTGTGGTTCAAAATAAAACAATCTACAGCTGAGTATTTAGATCTACCTGACCGGCTGTTTCTTCTGGGAATATGTCGCATGATATTAGACAATGATGAAGACTTCTCAAGGTTAATCCCATATTAGGATAAATAAAATTGACTCTGGGAACGTCACATCCGAGTGAATCATATATTTCTATTCAATGAATGACAAACATGCAGACGGAAGCAAAATTAGGTCACCACTGGCGAACCTTGAATTTGAAGTTTCAACCAATAAAACAAAATAAACTGGTACTTTTTGAGTTCCTGTACTTTAACGATGATCTGAAATAATCTCCTTAGGAAGATAACAGTTAATCAGCACCGATTCTCGATTTGAGCAAGGTATTTCAATTTAAAGTCGCACCCACCTGCCACTGACTGTAGACCACTGTTCGTTACACGGGAAGTACATAAAGCGCATGCGCCCACACCAAAACGTGATGCGCTCTGACAGATAAACGTCATGAAGGTGTTGCATCCAAAGTAATAATAATATATTCATTCGCCTACGGAATGTAATATATGCATTACTAATTTAATACAGGATCGATTGATTGATAAAATGCTCTATTTGTTGTTTCAGTCAAAGTCAAACAATCAAAATGCATGTAGACCTAATTCAATGTAGGCCTAGGCCTAATCGTATTTTGTTTGTGTCTTTTTCAAAGCAACAATCAACTACATATCACGGTGTTCTCGTGCTATTACAAAATCTCAATTACCAATGAAGTAATTAGTTTTATAAACTCAAACAATGAATAATTAATCCAACTTTTATGGGGTAAAAACAGTCTAATTAGATCTACAGGTAACATTCATTCTACAAATAGATATTTGCTTTGCGGACATAGGCTAACACACAAACCATAATTGTTGTCATTTAATTATTAGGCTACATTTTGGGGAATATTATTAAATCAAATTTTATTTTTATATCTTTTTGATGCTGAGTATTGCTCTATACGTTGCGCCCCGAGTCATTAGTGAGGTTAAAGGTATAATATGATTATATCACAGTTGATACGCCTGTATAATGGACAAACGAATTAGACTAATTATCCACCCAAAAGTTGTTATTTACTGTTGTAGGCCTACAATAATAATTATCAAAATATTAATGTTTTATATGAACATGTCATAGGGAACGTTCCGCTATTTATCTTGTCTTTGATGCATCAACTGAACTATGAAGGAATTGCGAGAACACGTTGCCTTTGCGTATTATATATTTAAGTCGTACCACTGAGTTATGTCCCCTTGCATTGACATAATGAAGCAAATAAAAATACGACCATATTCAGGTTGTCTATCAGTAGACTACAGGGGGTTGCACTAGATAGTTGTCTACTAAACAACGGTGAAAAGGTTTTTGGAAATTAGAAACATGATTTTATGTATGTCAAGTGAATGTATTTTGCAGTTGTAGCTAAAAACTAGTTCAAAACAACCATACATATCTGTGATATTATGCCTTTAAAGTGCGTTTAGAATGTTCGGATTAAACACTGCCTAGTTTAAACATGTATCCAATAATCATGACTTTCGATTGATTTGTCCGATACAGACACGTTTAAAAATGTTTAGATTACAAAAGTCATGCCAATGTGAACGTGGACCAACAAATACATTTTACCAAAACTTGATTATTGTTTGTGTGCTTAAATATTAAACAAATATCAGATGTTAAAAACAAACTTGAATCAGCCTTTTGTTGTTTGAAACAATGGAAAAGGCAGGCCTAGAATGAAGGTCTATCCAACATACAGTATGAAGATGCATATTTCACTATTTGAACAGTTCCTGATAGTAATATAACAAATTGGGTAAAACAAATTCACAATGTTGAAACTTAATACAATGTACATTGGTATATGTGTGTTGTACTATACTATTATCATATAATATTATCATATAATACTTATTATCTACTGATAACAGATCGTAATTATACCTTATACCTTATGCCTTATACTGGTTATGATTACGATATATAATAAAATTAGGTATGTTGTAGTTAAAACAATTATGAAAGAAATTTTAATACGATGCTTACATTACACACAGCATCGTCCTATTAATATGTTTGAGATGGCACCCCCAATATGTTTAAAGTACTATTACTCAGCGACTAATAAAGATATGAACACGATTTGGGTGATAACAGATAGGGGAAGATTTGTGGAATATAATTTAGGACTGTTTTGGAACTTTTCGTAATATAATTTGTTAGATTAGTAAATTATTAATGCGATTTCGGCGGTTTGTAAACATGTAGTCTATATATATTAGCTATTGTTAGTATACATGGCATTTCGGTAAATTTTAGTCTAAAGAAATGTAATATACATTACTACTATACAATCATACAATTCAGTATGATATAATTGCAATGCGTCTGAAAAGAATACCTCGCACAACATAATGTACGCATCATATTCATATTTATTATTATTATTATTATTATTATTATTATTATTATTATTATTATTATTATTATTATTATTATTATTACTTATATTAGTATACATGATTGAACTAAATAGCTAAAATAGCTAATATATATGACAATGTATAGACTTAAATATCATGATTACTGTTTTTTTTCTTCTCTGTTTTGTTACAGATTATATTCCGACTACCTATATTTTCAAAAAGTGGAGAAATCTCCGGAAATGTTCAACCATGAGGTCCAGCTAGCCATTAAACATTTTGACGCCTGCTTAGAAGAGGAAACTCTCAGATCATGTGTATATAATGCGACGGTAGCACTAGGGTCAAGAGTATGTGCACTACATCCTCTCTTTATAGTTCTCTCCCTCAATATCTCTCTCAATTCCTCTGTTCCTCTCAATTCCTCTCAATTCCTCTCAATTCCCCTCTTATCTCTCTCTCTCTATTACTCTCTCTCGTCCAGCATATATATTTCCATTGTTCACGCCTCCCCTAACGTTCCCCCTCTCTATATCTCTCTCTCACACACACACACACACACACGTCGCACACACACACACACACACACACACACTTCGCACACACATCGCATTCATGCCTACTATTTCGTTCAAGCCTTCTATATAGGTTATAAACCATCAATTAACACCCCATAGACGACAGTGTTAATCTATTTATGCATAACTACTGATTCAGTTAAACAAATACCACAAAACAACCTTCCTTGCAAAGTTCAGTTCCCCAGCAATATAGAAATCAAAGAAAAAGCATATGTCAAATTGCTGTTTTACGTTTCACAGGAACGTGCATGTCGTCACCGTATGTTCGAAATGAATAATACTATTATATTGTGTAAACTTCAACTATCATAAAGACCACAAACAAATAGGAAATTAGGTTTGCATGTATGTAGTTCACATTATTTTGATGTTTTTAATCGGCTGGGGACTATACTTGTTAAATACAGTGGAATTACCATTTATAACCAATCCACGTTAAGAAATCCCATCTGTGCCGTATACTGACTTGTGTACGAAGCATCCGTCTGGCGGAAAATTCAAATAATGTAGTGCTTTATAAACTATATTATGTTCAGATCTGTTCCGTGGTTTACGTTCCAGGTTCGACTCCGAATAGGGATGTACTACGTGTTCATACAGGAGTGGCTGCGGGTGTTTCCTAGAAACCAATTACTTGTCATTCGGCTCGAAGAGTATGCTCAAGAACCATTGGATACGCTCAAAATTATATTTAAATTCCTGGGACTAAGTGAGTATTATATTATCTGATCTAATATGAGTGTTTATACTATTATATTACTAAATGCATGTATATTTAAAGCTGTAAACATCCTGTAAATAGAATCCAGGCCAGCGTTTCAGGAAAGGGGTTTATATTTACGGCGGACGTATATCAGGATGTTGTAATGGAGCCATTTCATTATATGAGGCCCTAAATACGATCTTAATTATCAGACATCTCATGTAGGCCATATCTCTCTGGTGTATCATGATAATATAATTGTAATGAATGCATTACGTAATAAATGGGAAAACAAATATATATGTATTTATATTATATTATAGTATGCTATAATATATTGAATGCCTCTTTGAAACATGGTAAACAAATACATATCCTTGGCAGCCTTCATGAGGTCGTCTAAACTTCAGAAATGTAATCTTGTTTTGCTACGAACTGGCACTATGCCTTCTGTTCTAAACTACTCTTTTAAATGCATTCGAAGTACACCACACCGGAAAGAGTAGCGGTAGAGACTTGCATAATTGCGTATTTAAAATATAAGAAAATACGCGTGGGATCTCTAGATGAAGGTCGTTTTCACAGCATGTGTTTTCTGTCGCAACAAAACTGTGCAGAGCTCATTAAGGTTAGTAGACATTTCACCAGTGATGCCTTGGATTACAGCAATATTTTCGTTGGTTTCAAATGTCCTCTATAGGGGCGTGTAGACTTGACGCGGGAACCGGTACAGTTTCCGCTGCGTTTTTTTACGGGAAAGATCATTTCTTATGAAAATGCTCAGTTCACACCTACAGTTTCACCTTTAGGTGTGGACAGTTAGTGAATGTTCATAAGTAGTGATCTGTGCGGGGAAAACACAGCGGGACCCACTCCGGTTAGGTCTGCACGCACCTTTAGTATCCCGCAAGCGGAACGTTGTACAGTTACCTATCACTATATAGACCTAATTTACAGTTCATGTAGAAAATAAGGCTCGGGGTATCCTTTCACAAAGCTAGCTTATCCGCTAAGAGGCCATGCACAGTAGGGTTTTTTAATAATACAGGGGATATTTTTAACAGGAGCATTTTGGGTGAGAACAAGGTGTGACACAGATTATAGGTTCAGGACTGCAATTAACAATTTGTATATACAGCTGTATAAGTAAATTTAAATTACTAATGAATAACTCACAATGTACAACTGCCACAGTGCATGAATTTACCACTACCATAGTACATGAGTCAGCATATTTAGTGAATTCCTTCAGAGGGTAAAACCGATTTCCACATTATTCCATCCCTCCCGACGGCTTGTTTATTTGGACAGATACTATCGGTATATTTATTCAGAGTATTTTAGGGAAAGTAAAACTAAACTAAGAATATGTTTCACTCTTCTTTCAAAGCTTGGAATGGAGACATGTTATTGTTTCCTGTTATAGGCCTACGTGTTTCCAAACTGCATTCTCTCCTTCGTCTCAGTGTGTGAGTAGGCCATGAAATATGAAACCGAACGTTCGAATTCGCTTTTAACAATGAACGTGTGTATTCATATATTAGTGCGCTAATGTGGGTTGAGGGAAGTCTTGATAAATACTTAGACTAATAATCTTGGCAACTGTCTCTTGAACGTGCATGTTGAAGCTAATTGGTAAAGTGAGCAACACCATCTAGACGTCTTTCTACAATAATTAAAGAGATCGTCGCAGGTTTCCGAGTGGTTTTCTGCGTAAAGGAATCCTGCGCGCAGTTGATGTTGGACCGAATCCAACATTCCTCCCTCATTGCCAGTAGGCCAGCCTGTGCTTGTGTTGAAGATAAACAAATAATACTTACTATTATATTTGTGAATGGCAAGCTATACATGTATACCGAGACATACGGTAATATGTTGAAGATGTATACCAGGATTTCAAGTATCCCTGAATAGTATAATGGTATTTTCTAATGAATTCCTAATCCAAAATGTACAATAATTCTAGGATAGGGTCCGGGTCTATTCCCTGGACCCTAGCCCTGACCAGAACCGGACCTGGAGAGCCAGATTGCCGGGACTTGGGTCCGGTTCTGGCGAATAGACCGGAAGTCCGGGTCCTGGGAATAGATCTCGGCGAATTCTAGCAAATAGGCTTATATACCTCATTGTGTGCGACACATTTCAGCAAGTTAATATCCGTACACCCACGCATGGAAACTATACTAGTTGGGGCCGGGGGTGACGGACATTGTGGAATTAAAATCTGGTCTGCTAATATACGGTGCATTATTTTCAGCAGTGTTGGAAAACTTTACAAATCAACGTTAAAGGTAATTCAATGTTAAAGGAAATTAAATATTTGGAAACTTAATAAGAGCATCCGGTTTCCTAATGATGTCGATAAGACCATTTTCATCCATTCATATAAATTGGCATTTTCCCAGCGTTTCTTAAACAAATAATATGACATTGTTTTTGGTCTCAGACCTAGTGGCGCAATTTTATGGCTTTAGATAGATAAGAAAGTAAGGAGCAATGTTAACTTCAACCTAGCACTGGTGTAGTATATGGCCCCGAAATTACGAAACTTTATTGAGTACGAGTTCGTGCTCAACTCAAAGTTGTGTTCACAAATTCACATATAAAATTTGAGCTTGAGCATAATATAACATAAAATCGGAAGCAAAGGGTTTTATATTAGAGTTACCTCTGTTATTACATGCGAGCCCTGTCTGGCTGAACATGTATTCTAAAATGCGTTAACATTCGGAGAATTCCTGCTTTAAAAAAATACTTTGCTTCAATATTCAGACTAACAGCAATGCAATGGAAATATCAAAATATTAAAAAATTACCAATTTATATTAATTTAGCAATGATCATATATTTTTGTGTTTTCTTTGTAATAGGAGCTGTACTTATACAAGCCAAACTGGCTGTTGTGCCAATCCTTTTGTTTCGCACAAGAACATATGTTGTTAAACCATATACATAGTTATCTAATTAGAGAAATATCAGGTGACATGTTTCTGTAGGGTATGATAACCTACGAGATACCTGTTTATCCTGCTCAACGCCGGTTGCTAGCCGGTCTGTCGATAGCGGCAAAGCGGGGGCTTGCCGGCGGCTGAGAATGTGGAATTATGGGTAAGTAAGTGGGCAAACGAGCGCAAACGAGCAACGCCGGGTTACCGGGTCAAAATGACTGCCAGTTCTGCTCAAACGGTGGCAAAAAGAACAGCCCTAATAACATTTACCTTGGACTACAGGCCTACCAGTCGTGATATTGCTCAGGGTATCGTTTCACAGAGCTCTCTTAGCCTCTAAGAGACCATATAGCATTATCTTAGCAATGTATTACCTATCGGCAAAGAGAGTGCTATGGTCTCTTAGCGGCTAAGAGAGTTCTGTGAAACCATACCCTGGCGTGTTAATATTAATTGTTAATATTAGTTGTGTGTGTGTGTGTGTGTGTGTCTGTGTGTGTATCTGTGTCTGTGTATGTGTCTCTGTGTGTGTGTGTGTGTGTGTGTGTGTGTGTGTGTGTGTGTGTGTGTGTGTGTGTGTGTGCTGCCTTGTCTACTTAACTGTAAATAACAACAAGAACTATGGGAACTACGGCATGTCTATGTCTGTACAATACGAGATCCACGGATAACCAACCATTGGCTTTAACTTTTTACCACCAGGCGGCGCTAGATAAATATCTCATATCTGAACAGGGTCAGGCAGTCGCTAGCGATGCCTATACCTAGAGCAGTCGATAGAGATAGAGCTGTAGATAGAGCTGCAACCCGAGAGCCGCGCAGAGTTGGTGTCGCTGATTATACCGTGTGTAGGCTAATAAAAACAACGCAGTGGAATGCTTTAAAATTGGAACGGTATATTTGTGTAGGGGTTGCCACAAGAGTAAGCTTGTCAGTTCAACGTGATGGATGACGAGCTGTATCTGTGTCACATCTTTGTAACGAGGCGCTGTGCATGCCGAGCAGGAATAGGAATGTCTAAAACCAGGCCACCAACTAGAATCAAGATAGCTTGTTCTGGTGATTCAATGTCTAAAACCAGGCCACCAACTAGAATCAAGATAGCTTGTTCTGATGATTCAATGTCTAAAACCAGGCCACCACCTAGAATCAAGATTGTTCTGGTGATTCAATGTCTAAAACCAGGCCACCAACTAGAATCAAGATTGTTCTGGTGATTCAATTTCTAGAAAACTTTAGAATCAAAACATTTGGTAGTTCTATTCATATCATTCTCTAGAGAAAGAAACATATTTATTTTTTAATCTCAGTTATAGAAAACACTGTTGTTAATCTAGCTATTGCGTTTATTAAATTATTGAAACAGTAGTCATTGTAGAAATAACATAGTATTTAGCATTGTATTGTTTGTACAGGTCTATCAACTGTGATATTATGCCTTTAAATTATTTATATTTATTTTTTATTTTAAATATGTGTTGCAGGATCCTTAACTTCTGACGAGGAAGAGTCAATATTCACGCGACCCAGGGTGGCGAACGCTCGCAGAGAACATGATATAAAACTGGGTGGAATGCAGTTAACGACCAGGAAGCTGCTGGACAAGTACTATAGGCCGTACAACCAAAAGTTATCTACCCTTCTACACGATTCCAAATACCTTTGGTCTGCCTCAAAACTCTAAAAACTTAAATTCCAATATCCCAATATGCTCATAAACATTGAGTCCCATGGTAAGAAACCCCCGTGGCACTGTTATTGACGTTTAGTATTGCTTCCGAAAAATGCACTACGTAATATCATGTTCAGGATATGAATTCAATGCAGTGTGACTTCATTAGCTGTTTATATTTAGATACATAGTCGAATATACATTAATGAGGTTTATTGAGATTGTTTGATTGCTATACCTATTTTTAACATTAAAATCTTGTCTGTGCTTTCCAGCCATGTTAGAAGTCTTTCGCGTTTTAAAACGATCATTTATCGAAAGCTTCGTTGGCGCAAACATTTTGCAATGGGGAGATAACTGAGCGACTAAGGGAAAGATAACTTGCTACCGGAAACGAGAGTTTAGGTGCGTGTACAAACAATTGTATTAAATGTTCTTGGATAATCGCAAAAGGGCGCAGGGAAATTCGAAAAATAGACCTGACCTACTTATTGTGAAAAATACTTGTGCTGCGGGTACGGTGTTTAGTATTACATTGGTATAGTTATAACTATCGAGTGTTGGGGGGATAAGTAAAGTACAGTGTTGGAGTCAACCCACATAGTATGAGTTATCTTTATAATGACAGACCATGGTTGATACCAATGACAATTGAGCATATATATACTCTTGCATTCCAATCGTTAATGTGTAAGTTGTAGAAAACACAATGAAGTGGTGATATTACATCATGAACAGTGATGGAAATTCTCTAAACTGATGTTTAATCAAGAAATGGTGACTTGTTCATGGTTGTTCGTGATCACTAAGGAGAATAACTTAAATTATTCCGAGTTATGGTATACATTAGTCCTCATAAACGACGTTTCATAGCAACGTTTTCGATTTATAGTGATTGTATATATTTTTCAAAAATTCCTTATAATATTGTTATGAAACGTCCTTGACAAGGACTACGGTGACGTGTGTCGCATTCTGTAGATTTGCGTACCACTAAAAAGCTCAATCTTTCAAACAAAAACAATGAACAGGAAATACACGGTGAGCCATTTCAATAGATTACTATAGAATGTTGACTTGTGTTGGTATGAATGCACCACTATGTTATGTATACACCACTATGTTATGTATACATATTAAAGGGATTTCTCCATTGGAAATATATGTCATTGTTTTAATATTATATTATTCTCAATCTTGCCAAAGTCATGTTTGCGCAAAACACATTCACGAATATTGATGTAAGTGAGATACAACTGTAATTGGAGGTCATTTTACGCATCTTCTATTAATTTTACTTCATGTTTATTCTCATTTTAGCTCACAGTATCATTGGATATGTATATATAGAACACGTCAATCAGCTCATCATGTATGAAATGTATGGCCAATCTGGTCCAATTTGTGTCATCTTATTATAGTATTTTTATGAATCATAGTATTAGTATGTATATTATTCCTTAGCTATTGTTACAGCAGAATGTACATGTGCATAACATGTGTTAAAGGCATAATATCACAGCTGATAGACCTGTATAGTGGACACACGAATTTCGAT
>JAUTBV010134108.1:0-11906 GCA_032361325.1 Lepetodrilus fucensis
CCCCCCCCCCCCCCCCCCCCCCCCCCCCCCCCCCCCCCCCCCCCCCCCCCCCCCCCCCGCCTGAGCGAGCGTGTTAATGTTAATTTCGATCCCTAATGCTATGAAAATGTGTAATTTGAGGAAATTGAACATATTGGTAAGACGCCCAACAAACTATATGTTCATGTGTGGTAGACAATAGTGGACTGTATAACAGTTTAGTTCTTATATTGATAAAGAACATTCCCCTACACCGTGCATTCTTGTAAATGTCAGTGTTTCTGCAGCTGTGTTGTATGGTTCCTGGAAGAGAGGGAACTAAGGGCAGCGAAGTATTGTGGCATTAGCGGCGCTAGTCGCCATGGATACAGTAGAATAACAAGTTTAATCAACATACAGTTTGTATAGATAATGCTAATGTCGAAATAACATACATAATAATTTTTCAATGTCACAGAGATGGAACTTTAAAATGTACTCTGAATAATGATATAAAATATGAAAACATGAAATTTCTACTAGTCTGTAGGGTAGCTTTAACATTAGGAGAAATGAATCGGGCTGCCAGGTGAGTGCAGTGTTCGAAATTACCGCTGGAAACTTACTGGCCAGAATAATGATACAAATAACAAATGTTTACAAAAAACATGAATTTCTACTGGTCCTCAGGATACCTTTAGCATTGGAAGAAATGGCCGGGCCAGCAGTAATTTCGAACATGGTCGAGTGTCTAGTTCTATACCTGCTGTCATAGAATGTGTCTTCAGATGGCTTTCAACAAGCTATGGTACACACTTATATCAGCCACACTAGGGGTGCGTTCAAAGACACAAGGGCTTAGTAAGCCGCTTAGCTAAACTGGTTCCTTGTCCCATCTACGGTTCATACGACTCTTGAGACAGTGGCTAGTTTGGTAAGCCGCTTGCGTATTTGAACGCGCCCTAGGTGTTCACCATTACTCTAGAAATCACTCACTGACCATTGTTATTTATAGACTGGGGAAACCTGTATGAGGTATTGTAAGTAGTTGATACCTTATTGATATACTCTCTCCATGCTGGAGGCCACCGGAGATGCCCTAAAAACCAGTGACTATATCTAATCAAGCAGGGAGAGGGTTAAAAGGCCCACAATCTCTACAATTTTCTCTAATTATTTGTTAGTTTAAAAACAAAATTTACTGAAAATTTATAAATACTTCAATTAAAAATCAGAAATATGCGAAAAGGATTTGTAAATGTTATTTTCCTGGACGTTTGATGGTACTGCTTAGTATTTCTCTACAAGACTCGCTTCCTGTATCTTCTTGCAATATTGTTTTGACAATGTCGTTTAGATCTGATATGGCCTCAAGTTCATGGTGGGAAAGATTTGAGGTTGAAGTTGTCCTACGACCAATTACTGTGGGTATTGTTTCAGATGTGAGTAACTTCTCCCAGCTGGTGAGGAAGAATCTGGAAAGTTACCTCCTCAAGATGCCCAACAAGTTCTCTCTGACCTCCCTCCTTAACACATGGGTATGTACAAATGTCAGCTAGATAGGCCGGCCTCATACACACATCTAATGCAGTCTTTCTCCATGAAATAGCCATGTCATGATTATTGGCTGAATTTGCTTTAGAACTGGCTTTATATGGTAGTCTTTATGTTTGATAGAAAGTGCTCATATTTTATATCTTATGCTAGCTGCCCCCATCTTTCCCTCAGCGACGTTAAACTCCATATTCACTCGCTCGCCCATCTTTCCCATGATATATTATTAGTCAGTTATATATATTTTTTTATATACAGTAGACCTTGCATATAACGTAATTGGGACAGGCTATTTTTGTCCGTTATAAGCGAAGTCCGTTATACGCATATTCCATAATTAGTTTTCGACGGGACCAGGACTTCCAGATTCAGTACATTATAGGCGAGTGTCTGGTTTATGAGAGGCCGTTATATGCGAGGTCTACTGTATTACATTGTTGTATATTTATGTTTCCAGGAGATGTGTGTTCGGAGATCATGTGCCCCAATCAGTGTGGCTGCCGGCTCATGAACATCTGCACCCTCCCCCCAACCAGTATTAGAATCATGATCAAGACACCATCACACAGAATCTCCACCAACTGCCAGCACTCCACTGAATCTCCACAAACTGCCAGCACTCCACAGTTCCCATCTTGGTGGGAGAACATTACGAATACCCATGACCTATGTCTGTGACCTGTGACCTGTGTGAGGTCAATCATGTTGCCTTGTTAAAGTAGGTCTGTACCAATGGACTTTGACGCTCACTAGGAGGCGACATCTTCGTAACTTGCGCGATGTACTGTACTGATTTGGATGGATTTCTTTCCACGTTTATGTACATAGATTGTGTACAATTATTGGTGAAGAGTATGCAACAATTTTGAGATATTTTTATGAAGCAAGAAGCGGATTTAAGGTCATCATGATAAAACTGCAACTCTGTATTTGAGTTTGCTGTAAGCTATGGATTTGATAATATTGGTCATACAACAATGGCTATTTCCATAATGAATTGTTCATGTAATACTGTTATATAGGCGTTGTGTAATGTATATAAATACATTGATGAAATACAAATGGGTTTGTGTTATCCCTACAAGTAAACACAATTCAGGTGCATTACGGCATTACATTGTGTGAGATTTCGCTGCTGTAGTATTTTGACATGTTAAAATTATTTAGAATGAAGTACCATATACAAAAATATTCCAGTACATTATGTTATTTTTGACTTTGATAATAAATGTTGTTATATTAGTGAAAGAATCTACAAAGCGACTTTAAACCCAAATCCCCCCCCCCCAAAAAAAAAAAATTAAAAAATAATCAAAGGCATACTATTGACACCCATATCTGAATGATAAAACATACCCCACCCCTTCTTCTCAGTAATGACATCGTCAAGTATACATGGTATAGGTGAAATATTCCCACTCTGACATAAAACAATAATTCACTCCTCAGTGGTGTGTCCCTCAGTGGTGTGTCCGGCTGATTCTTGTCTTAGCAGCATGACCTGTTGCCATAGAAACCAGTAGAGGAGTTATTGTGTTACCAAAGAAGCAGGAGCAGAGTTATTGTGTTACAAGTGTTGTGTAAGACACCTGAGAACACTCCATGTCCAGACCGACACCATCTCCTGGCCCCAGGCACACCATGTGTTACAGTGTACTGTGCAGAGATAGAACTAACTTTGAAACTTACTCACCCCAATAGTGATACAAATAACAAATGTTATAAATGTTTACTAGCCCTTAGGATACCTTTACCTTTAGGAGAAATGTCCCGGGTTAGTGTTATTTTCAATCCCTGCTTCGAAAACAGCTTGTTTATGTCAGGAACTAAAATGTTTCGTAATAATCATCAGTAACTCTTGGCAAGCAGAGATGTACCTGTAAGACTTAAATATTATAATTATTGTTCAGTGTAGTTGAAAAGATATATCAGGCCCAGAGATTACAAAACTTTTCTGAGTACGATTTCATACTCAACTCATGAATTTTGAATGTCATTTTTGTTTTAGCATACCACAGCACAAAAATGTACTCAGAAAAGTTTCGTAATCTCGGGCCTGGGAAGTGAAAGTTTCCAGTGCAACTGTTGGAATATATAATATGTTATTTGTATCAGCAACGTCTTGTGAGTCTTACTGTAACACAGTTGCTACAGATTTGCCTCCCACAATAAACATTTCCTTGTGATGTTAGTTAATAATGTGGCAAATGGTTCCATGCATTCCATAGAGATCACCGAGGTTGGAAGTCAAGCATGATGAGCCGTTTAGTCAGTTGATTGTGTGCCAGGATTTTCTTTGGGCTGGATATCTAGGATTTATTCCTGGCAACACTGAGACACAGACTAAAAACTGTAGTGTCACCTTAGGCAAGTGATTTGGTTAAACCATTGCTCTGTTGACTCATGTGGGTATTGGCTAGTGCTAGAATGAGATGTAATGTGAGTCAAGGCTAACCTTGCACTAAAACATCTATGCCAGCTTGGGTTCCCAAGGATGTTGAGGGGGAAAGTCGGGGTACACTGATCCTTTGATGGGATAATATGTAACAATATGATCATGCTTTAGCCCATGGATTTGGCTCGTTATTAACACATGCATACTAATTATTTTGAATATAAGATTAAGTGTGTGGGCACTACCTTTACAATATTAGCTTGGTTTAAATGCCACTATGGAAATGGAATAGGATATATAATAAATGAAAATGGAGTAGGATATATAAGAAATGTAACCATGCAAACAGAAAAGATTAGTAGGTATAGTGTAGTCGCCACATATAAGTAGACGAGGAACACAGTAAAAGAAAACAGTTCTATTTCAGGCCGTCTTGGTGTGATGGACAATCTGTCAAGGACTAATGAAAGTTATTTCAGCAGTCTTGGGGCCCAGTTCTTCCCTGCTGACTGAGAGCGGCAGACTCCCCATGCTAAACCTGCTCTGAGGAGCGTGCTTATGTATCTACCACTACCTGAACGCTCACAACACAGACCTTTAGGAAATCTCTTCCAAGATAATACAAAATATGTAAAATATAATCATCCATACACGCTGAGTGTGCCAAAGTAAAGCATGTGAAGGCGTTATTTAAAGATTTAACACAGACTAATCGTCAGGTTCAATATACGCTGTGGCGTATAAACAAAGACTGCTCGGTGCAACAAATTTATCTATGCGTATGTGTTGTGTAAATACGCTTCTGTCACTCGACGTGTGTTTGTTAGTACTCATAACTACAGAACATGTTGTGCGGTCATCAAGTTGTGCTTTTTATCTGCATCAGATATCTATTTCACCTCGTATAGACTGTTAACTGACTTTGCGAGTCTACCATACGTTTGGTATGGTACAATCATCCTATAAGCCACGTTCCAGCCTATAATACATTGACTTTAAGTGTCTACAGTAATTATCTAGCTTATGTCAAATGTTTGCCTTCCATTTACGAGTTGTAAAATTATAATTGGAAATGAATAGTATCTTTCATAAAACTTTTAATAACAATAATTTAAAAAAAAGAAAAATCATGTGCCCATGCTGCCCCATCCTCGAAAACCCAGGCCATTATGACTACACTAACCTCCGTCAAATAGTCAAAATGGCTTGGGTTTTAGAGGATGATGATGCCCAAGTCCTGTGAAATATGTAGAATCGTAAAGTCAACTAAGCATATATATTTTACTTTGATAATGAGTGATCACTAATCAAATATGTCCATGTTTGGCAATGTCCTAAATTTTGGAAATGGCGAAATGAAAGTCTGATATGTATACAGTATATTGTGATTTGGTGTAAATCCCTGCTTCATCTATGTACAAATGCACTAGTTTTATTACTCGCTAGTCAATATAAGAAAGGTCTGTTAAAGAACCATTTACATTTTTATCTGTACTGATACCGTTCTTTCTGTACCTTGACTAGGTACTAATGACATAATAAAATTGGACATTTGTAGAAATGACGATAGTAACACATGTAAGAAGCTAGTTCTCCGCTGCGAGTAAACAGGCGTTATACAACCACCGTCAGAGAACTGGAGGGAATTGGTATATAATTACTACTATAAGTGAAAGTAATCCGTCTTATTGCAGTGCTGTGATGATAGCCTTCATAATGTTGGCATTTCCCGCTGGTGTCTGCTTCAATGGTATTTCTCCATGTCCATGTTCTGCTGATTCATTCCCCGGTACCGTGTTCAGGTCCCGCAATGACTGGATGGTCGCTGGAAATGTGCGTCTCCTCCAAGACTAGCAGAGATGTTATTTAGCTATCACAGACAGCAGACCCCAAGTGTGAACACTGATGGACATCACAGGTAGACGACCTTGCCCAATAATGCAACTTGATTTGAAATACCCTGCAGTTGGAACTAGCGAGATACTGGCATGTAAGCTGAAAACATCCGGGAATTTACTAGTCGAGTGATCCTTCTACCGCACAGACAAATGCCAACAAACATACCATCACCGATTATTATATTTTAAGCAAGACCTGTAAGCACTATTTGAGCAGGAACTCCATCATGCAGATGCAGCACACGACGACCTGTGTTTGTATCATTACCTGCACTGTCTAACGCGCAGCGTGAACCCGGGCTTTAATGGTAAAGGTTAATTAACTTTGCAAAGCTAATTGCTATTTACTATGACGGCTTGTTAAAGTAAGTACGTCTTGTTTATGTCGCTAGATGCTGTCTGTACGTCACGGCCAGGGTGTATGAAGATGGTCCTGGTCCTGGTGAACAAGAGCACATCTAGACAACCACACACACACACACACACATACACACACACACACATACACATACACACACACACACACACATACACACACACACACACACACATTCTCTCTCTCTCACACACTCACACACACACACACACGTCACTCATCAACTCTTCAACTAAACCCTCGATACTGTCAATATTTAGCCTAAAGTAGAGCTTCACTACGTATTAGCAGATAAATTAAATGATCAATTACTTAGTTGATAATTAAATTGAAGGCAATGAAGACATCATGATTATTGATATTGAATATTGCTTCTTCGATGATGTAAAATAATAAATACAGTCTATTAGTATGCCCTTTCTCTGTTCCTAAATCAGAAAGGTCATATACATGTTTTCCCATCCACTTCTCTGATACACACAGTTTTTACATTTGATTACTTCAATCTCGCCACTTCAGGGGAAAGTTGTAATACCAGATGATACCACAGATGTAAATATCTTATCTTTGTGACATCGTCTGCACTGTCCATTCAAATAGATCGCAGACGACAATCTTCCAAGAGCAATACTAGTATATGGAAAGGTCACGTGTCTGACGCAAATGGAAATGTTTTAATTTACAGAAATCAATGACTTCAGACGTTGTGACACGAATAAACCTTATTTTGGTAAGGAAAATCCACTCGATGTTTAGTCTTGCCGACATTAATTGCCTTTCGATGGCTGGATGTTTGAACCATCACGCAGTGTCTGTTTCCTTTAAACTGTTGGACGCCGAAGCTTGGAAAGAACGTCGACTGGGTTGTTTGGAGGATGTCTTTTCCACAGCTGCGGTATAACATCGATAGTTAACTCCTAAACCTATCCCTCTACTCCGCTCGGATATCAGAAATCTAGCAATCTGTTCACGCACCTAGCCGACAAGACGTGTTTGAAGTGGAACCAATGATCCTTGGTCGTCAATCGACAGACGTATTAACTGATGACCCATCCTTGAACTGGGTCACCTGTCATCGCCTGTAACATAGGCAATGGTTTAGGTATCTATATAAGTAAACTGTGGATAGTCCACTACTTCCGCTGTATAGCTAGAGTCTCATGCTAGAAGTTCGTATTGCTGCAGAACGGTTTCGGAGAAATGCGGGGAATCTTCTCATAGATTTATTCTAGCTATTGTTACCTACGAATCTTTTGATATCAATACTCTCGTTGATAATAGTTACACGGTCCTAAGTGGTTCCTATTTTTAATGACGCATACTGTATGTAAGTATTTGCGAATGTCAGCAACGTTCAACAGTAAAGAACTGACGAAAATGTATTATATTCACAATAATATATGTTGATTAACCTTTGATAGTCGGGCGTCAAAGGTGCATCTGAATGTCCGCCTGTACAGATATGCTGACATGATGACACCTGGAGTTTGTGTACCTACACTCAGAGATACAAGACGGTGTGTGGGAGAGATGTGGCAAGAGGGACCACCTCGACCCTATCACAACACTCGGGAGGTGGGCGTTCCAATGCGCGTGCATGTGCTTATTTTTTCGAGAAAATAAACTTTTTCGTGTTTGTCAATTAACTGGATAAGATCCCAACCCAAACCTTGAACTAAGGTTCGTGTTTCTTGTCCTTCAATCAGTCGAGTATCTGGGTTTCGTTGCTTCGTATTATGCATGTTTAAATATACTTCAGGATATTCGCGTTAATATATGATTAAAATAGACATAGCTATTTAATCAGATCAGTGTTCTATTAAACGAAGATGTGAGCTATACTTATATTCTTGATCTCCAAAGATCATCACTTTTCTTGGATCAATAGATAAACTTCAATTTAAACTCATCAACGAAGGCCCACAGCGACGTTAAACTCCATATTCACTCACTCACCAACGAAGGCATCCTCGAAAACACAGACCATTATGACTACACTAACCTCCGTCAAATATTAATATATTTGACGGAGGTTAGTGTAGTCATAATGGCCTGGATTTTCGAGGATGAAACGAATGTCGACAGGATGCTGATGAATGTGTAACTTGTTATGTCATAATACGTCTTTCTGTTAGTCTGCTGCATAAACTCGAACACTAATAATAATAATAATAATAATAATAATAATAATAATAATAATTAAGAATAATAATAATAATAATAAAAATAATAATAATAATGGTCTCAAAACTCGTAACGGGTCGGCGGTAGTACACGAGTCGATGAGACATAGGCAAACCATCAGCAATATAAGGTATTGGGAAAAACATACTGAGCTTAAGTCTTCTCTATATCTAATCTATTTAAATTACTGTTGTCTCTTCTGCTAACCACGAAGACACCCATGTCAGCTAACGTGTTAGCGGAAAGATGAAGAAAGACTCGATTGTGTTATTCGTTATTCGTTATTCGTATTAAATCGTGTATAGTTGACGTGAATATCGCACATGTACCGTATATTATTCACAAAGATGTGTATAGTTTGTATACCATTAAAACTTGACCTATAGCATACATGCTACTGAAACATGTCGTGAGAACCGTCGTGTTTCAGTGGATCCTAGGAAATCTGTCTGGCGCCGAGGCATCATCAGGCATTGGTTGATGGACTGCATGATTCACTGTGACGCTAGGAACAATTATTACTAATTAGTGATTACATGCGGTGCGTTAGCAGCTCAACACGTGCATGGCATAGCTAGTTACCTGTCTTACTTCCTACAAACTATTCTTGAGTGAGCTCTAACATGTGTATTCACAGCTGGTAAGAAATACGTAATACCTACGGGGTATAAGCAGTTTCATACATTAGTAGGATTGCCTATTGGAGAAGCATGCCGATGCAACAAGCAATACCAGAAGGGAGGTTCATCACATAGTTTATGGAGATTAAACATCACGTATTGCCGTGGGCCAAGTGTGGTAGAGCACCTGGACCTGCAGACACAGCGGGTGTAGCCCACATTACTCCATCCATTACTAGTATATGCTGTAACACACCCACGCAGTGGTATATCGAGGAATGATAACTGTTCGAGGGTGAATCGTAGAACGATCGATGATTTGGTGTGATCGATCGGCTGGTCGATTAAGTGGAATGGTTGATCACGTGGAATGGTCAGTCGTGAAAGACGATCGTGGAATGGTCGATCGTGGAATAGTAGAGTATGTGGACTGGTCTATCGTAAGGAATGTTTTATCGTAAACGGATCTGCAATGCAAAATGTCTGATGTCGACATTAATTATGTTATATCACATTATTATGCTAGATATGTTAGTATGTAAACATGGCCAATACTTTGATCCTACTTGTATAGTTGATCTCTGGGACTGATCTGTGACTAATCTATGATGATGATAATAATAATAATAATATTAATAATAATGATAATAATGTTAAAGTAACACTTATATTGTGCCAAATCCACGCTCAAAAGCATGCTCATGGTGCTAGATTATTACCCCTGTCTGCGTGCACAATTCCTTCTCAACTCCCTGGGAGTATACAACACAAGCTGCATAATGGAGGGTGACAACCTGATATACTTCCATGGATGTCCCCAGACAGTGTTTGGAAGACCGGCACGAGCGGGAACTGATTGAAGGAGATGTGGTACGTGACGTTGCCTCGAGATCTCTGCCAGTGAACCCCAGAATACACAACTCATCATGGCGGCCTGCCCCTCCCAGCCACGTCTTGCCCCACGTCTTGCCCCACGTCATCACAGCGCTCTCTGGAATAAAGGGAGACAAATGAGACAGATGTATTGATTCTATAATTGAGTGCATGTGCCGATGTCATATATAATGTTCATGGGTGACATTCGTATAAGTGAAATTCGCAACAAACATTAATGTTATACACTAATGTTGGATATATTCTGATTTTCCTAATATAAGGAATTTGATGCAATTTCCATTTTCTAGCCAGAGGTTCCAGTGGACGCAGTATTTATAGGATATACATGTATTAAATACCTACTTGGTATGCATTGCTTTCTGGAGGGCTGTGTGAGGGGCGTCTTCTGGAACGTTTCCCCCTCAATGATATACAGCACCCCCTACAACATCAACAATACCTTCTGTATTATGCTAATTATACTATGTTGGTAATACCATGACGACATATTAAATGTAAGCTATAACCTTGCTACCAATTCTCAGAATACTAATAGCAGTGTTCGAAATAGAGCCCGACGGGTTATTTTCAGCGAGGACGGGTAACGTTTTATCCTTGCACGCCCGCATGTCGTGTTACTTTTTGTTTGTTTATCATCGATCACTGGCCAACATGTATGAGGACGGGTAACTTCTCAGACTTTTATACACTGCTAATAGTAGGCCTAATCATGCCGAAGTATGTTTCTTTAATAATATTTGTTTACATTTATCATTTAAGTAATACCGTATGTTGTGAATATAATGATATAATATAATATCAGTAAAGTTACCTGGCGTAAAGTTACCTAAGTAAAGTTAGCCAAGTTACCTGGTGATAGTCGTAGATGTACTTCACTTTAAATGGGACGAAAACTGAATTATATCATACATGCTGGTAAGTGAATGAGTGATCGAATGTGTTTTACGTCACAATGGAATCTTTCATCCATACGTGATGAATAATATATAATTATACTATAGATGGTTTAAAATGAAAAGCAGCATTAAAAACATGCCAAAATGGTTTGACAAGCTGGTAACATCAAAATATTGCCGCCTGATTTCCATAAAGTCTAACGTACAAGTTGTGGCTGAACTGATTAAACAGCATCCTATGATTGGATTTGGAATGCTTACATCAAGTAGTTTAACATTGCAGACTAGTACCAGTAAGTAAAGTATTCCTGACATTTTGTTTGTGGAATATATTGCCAGTAGATATACCACAAGGCAGAAACACGTGCAATGTTTCTCTAAGCCAATTTGTTAACATACACTAAATTACTGCAATTAGTGCGCCGACATGCTAAATGATAACATATGCCTTTGTTGTCGTATCTTTGATGTTGGCTTATTATATCCATGTGGTGTGTTTACAATGTAACCATAATCTGCAGATGGTAACATGCTATACATGTAGCCCGAATGTATCAGCACTAAGAAACTTTCAACAGGGCTGCCAAGACATAGTCTATAGGTGTTCATCAGGTGTGTCTTCATTTTGAGGCATCTGTCTGTACAACCGGAAATCACAGCAAATGATGTACTGCTATAACCCGGATGTAACCGATTACTTCCGGTCCTAGGAAGTTGCCAGTAATGAGAGGCGTAGTTGGGCATCCCAGCGTAGGATCCAGTTAATTCTATGTTCATCAAATGCCACCAGTTAAGGAAGTCACAATTAGAGACAACTAGGAACCTTGCCACCCAAAGATAACTGTCCACGGTGTTAATACGAGGAGTTGAGTCACGTGTTGTTTGGATCATTGTCTCTGTGACGGAATGAAAACAACTCTATGCAGAGACTCACTACTGTGTTGTGAGACCACCACTTCAGCCCAATCCTTACCACCCGCCAATTTACAACACACATACACACACACACACACACACGCAAGCACACACACACACGCAAGCACACACACACACACGCAAGCGCACACACACACACACGCGCCAGCACACACACACACACGCACGCAAGCACACACACACACACACACA
>JAUTBV010134119.1:0-11906 GCA_032361325.1 Lepetodrilus fucensis
TGTCTTTGAGTGCATTTTGCCAATTCCTGACATGATGTACATGCCCTTTTTATCTGTGTATATGAATCATGGAGCCCATCTGTACAAGGGGATATGAGCCTATTACAGATTGATACACAAGTTTTCCATCAGCAGGCGCTCAAAGTAACCTATTGTATATGATAAATGATAAGGGGAAAAAACCGTGGTATGCCACCTATGTAAAGACATTATGCCGTTGTCATAGCAGCGCGTAATAAGTGAAATGTAAACAATAACTGAATAAGTTACCATGGACACCAGTTTATCTGAATTACTAGTCTTCACAATATCACAAGTGTGAGAAAATCTCTGAATTAATGTTCATTAATAACAGATATATGACCATATTTTGGCAAGCCTCAGAATTAAACTTAAAATGACTTACTTGTAGAAAGAAAAACGCATACACGATACCATTCATTCATAAAATTGAAGTAGAACTGGCCTTGAGAGAGAATGAACACAATGATATTACCATATAATTGCTTGTCCTTTAGCATGGCCAATTAGCGTGTTTCAATTGGCACTTAGACCAGCTTTCAAGATTATTTCACTCATACCACTGCTCATCATATAAAGGAATGCAGAAACCTGTAGAATCTGGTTCTTGGCTACTATACTGACAAACCAAAGATGATAATTGCAGTGTGACACTATAGGCAGTACGACACTACGAATAGTGCTTCCTATCTCAACCAGCCTTTCGGGTGTATGTAAACTTGGGATCTTTGATGCCCGACTCGTGACAATCTACCATTGTGTTCCTTTGCACTCGGCTGAAAAAGAATCCCAAAATACTGTGCCGAAACCTGGCTAAAGACACATAATAAAGCCAACCAATGAGCATTCATATCTTGTACATCAGGCAGTAATGCTTAGCTATTACAAATAGCTATGATGAATACAAAGTATTTGGTATTGTGAGACATAAAACTGCCTAAATCTCTTCATTCATACAGGATATGTATTAACGGTTATCAATAACAAACAAAAGTTAGACCTAGCATTGCAGTAAATGGTTGTAGCATTTCAAAAATAATACTGAAAACCGTGATACGATTTTTGATTGAATTGGTGCTTTACGTCACAACGTGAAAATTTCGTCCATTCTGAAATGGACGATAATTTTCTATACTAAATTTTGAATTGTAAATGCAAAATGTAAATACATTGGTGTCTGGATATTGTTTGTATATTGGAAAACAAATATTTCCTTTCATATAAAAACTGAAAACATAATCACATTTCTTGCATACCATACTACACACACAAGCATACATATTTACACAAATCCATCTTGGAAATGGTAAATCGTTCCCTTTTCCAACGACATGGAGAGAACCATGATGAAAGGCACACTTTACATACATCGTCCGTCTTCGCACAGTTGACAATCGGAAGCAATTTTCTAACGCACAACAGTAGTCATATTGCTGGATTTGTCATGACACATGATGTAGTATGCTGCCTTGGTGAAGTCAATTAACACTTTCATGTGGATGAAGCCAACGCACAGTCAGTCGATGTGTATGCACACTGATAATGTTAACGATATGGTTTCATACACATGTGTGGGCGACGGAATGACACAGAATGACTCGCATAACAAGTTCATTCTGTAAGTATTTTGTTCACGTATGACAACACTTTCTCCATAGAAGGCAAAGAATTGTCGGATGATGATTGCAATGTCCCTGAGATGCCGCTACAGTTGTGTGGCCGAGTTGTGTTCAGAGGAAGAACAACCTGTCTGACAACAGATCACTCGGCTCTTTGTGAATGCTCTGTCCTACCAGATAGGCCAGCTTGTGAGCATACTGAAAACATACAGACCACTTTGTACACATACACAGTCTACAACACGCTAGATGTCAGAAAGCTTACATTTCAAGTTTTGAGCTGCTTTCAAGGTTATTTTACTACTGATGATCACATCTGTCTGATCATGTTAAAAGAAAACCTGCAACTCCTGTAGCACTGTGACAGTCAACCTGCAAGCACTTGTACTGACAATTTGAGTTATTTATTCCTTAACACCACCAAATAAATCGATGCCAACTTCACTGTGACAGTAAAGACGGCATGTCTTGCTATGATCGCGAAGGAAGGTCGACTTCTGCGTACATTAATGCTACGTCCCGAGTTAGTTTCCGACTCAGGACCTTCAGTTACCACTGCATTATGAACTCCTCCAATATTGGTAAACATTGCTTTCTGGAACGTCTACAGCTTAGTTATTTTATTACCTGACAGGGTGCCGGCACTCGGACGGTTCCTGGCCAGTTGTAGTACAGGTGGGTCATCTTGTACGCCAGGCGCTGCATGTGGTCGGTTTTCATTCCCATGTCATCATAGACGACCAGGTAGTGAGTGGGCGACACTGTGCCTTGACGCACATGCTGGGACACCAGGAAGAAGTCGTACCTGAAAATAGTATTTGTATTCAGTTTTGTTCAGAATTATCAACACAAATCTATCAAATAGCAACAATTACACTAAGACTTGTCCGTAATGTTTATAGCAGTTTCTAAGATGTTTCGATGAGTCAGTTTTATAACATAGAATCCAGGAAAACAACTCAATCTACCAACAGGTGAGCAATAAGAACAGCAATAAGCTCTGTGTGGTATCATGAGAAGCAAGAAATGGTCTGAGGCCATAGAGATCGAGCTCTTCCCAAGGAAGATGCTTCTCCGATAAGAATAGAAGTTAGCAACTTACCAGTCCCTTCTTGTGATGGTGTGATCCATGATACTTCCAGGGGGAGGGTTGTCCACCTTGTTCCCATCCTTATAAAACAGTTATAAACCTTATAACCACTCCTGGATTTAATTTGTATTACAGGCACACATGTTAAACCATATAACACATTGTAGCAAAGCAGATTGTAGTGAGTGAGTGAATATGGAGTTTAACGTCGCTGCGGGAATATTTCACCCATTTGCGACGAAGCAGATTGTAGATTTAATGCTCCAGATTTAGCTGATAGCAATGCATGTAAAGAATCATTCTTACAACCGTTTTAGCCCAAGAACAGAGCGTAACAATACTATAAGAATTGTTAATATTATCGTACAATTGAACGTTTCGAGAATAGGGCCCCCTGTTGTTTTTAAAAGGGCAAAGATTAATTACCTTGAGGAACAACCTGGTGTTGATCCTCTTCTGGACGATCACGACGGACAGCTTTGGCTCGTAGTTGGGGAAGTGGGTGAAGCAGGTAGCCAGCTGCTTGACCTCGTGTTCGGACACTACCTTGAGCTGTCCGTCACCGACACCATCGCGGTACACGATGATCCTGCCTGGAAGCGCGTGATTGACCTACAGAAAAGAAAGACTCATGTAAGTGAATGCAGAGTTCAATGAAACTGCAAGAATTTTTCACCCATTCACAAGTTATTATGGAGTTTAACATCACTGCGGAAATCTTTCACCCATTCGCGATGATAAATACTTGTTTATTTAATTTTCAGGCGAGCGTTACACAGAATGATTGTCACACTAAATAAAGAAATATTTACATGTATGAGTCGCTTTAAAATAAATAAATAAACAACGGATATCGTAACCAAATAAATTTCTTAACTGAAATGTAAGATAACATAAAGCCCTGTGTAATTCTGTGTAATTCTGAAAACCATGCAAGGCCATGTAAAATCTTGTATCCCTACCTCGTGGTATTTCCTGAGTGCTGCCAGTAGACTGGTCTTGAGGCCATTGACAAGTTCTTCATGGGGAAGTTGGAAGTGAACTCTGCTGAACCACCGTGTACATGTGCGGTTCGTGCTGGCTACAAACCCTGCGATGGACCTCTTGTTTTTTGCTGCGTCGTGGTAGACATCTATTCCCACAACCATCAGATCTTTCTGTAAACATTAATTTATTGAGATATCGTAAATTATAAAATACTAAATGGTGGCCATCTTGGATTTACGAAAGTTAAGATTCCAGATATTTTGCATTCCATTATCTTCAACATGCTCTCCTGTATTCAAAACACTAAATCAATAATTGTTTGCTCACATTATTATTCTCTCAAACATCCATTCAATATCTTGACTAGTCACCAGATGTTTCATTGGTGACCATTTTGTTTATGCTAATTAGCAGGCTTAAGCTACACAATTGAAATGTTTAGCAAACAAATATATATTGAGGACAAAGAAACAACTGCAGATTGATACTAGGCTAGTTTTGCCAGCCCTTGTTGGTGGGCAACTCCTAAATACATGCTCAAGGACTAATGATACCACTCAAGACTAACAGAGTTCAAATCAATCGTACCAGAGGAATTTCAAGGGCCCACAACTCTCCTCCCAGTTTACAGTTGATTTGCAGTGCAATCTTCTGAGTAACACTGCGCAGCTTGTTTTCATTTCCAATGGTTTTGGAAATGATGACCTGAAACATTAGTCACAGTCCATTCAAATATAACGTCCAATTTGAAAGGCTTTACAGAATAATTTGTAACTCTAATATATTAGTTGTGTTCACAAATAAAATCTGTCTAACCCTCTCCCTGCTAGATTAAACACACACACTGCTCTTTAGGGCATATCTGGTTGCCTCCAATCTTATCACGGCTTGTCATTTTAAAGTAGGTCAACACATGCAAGACCTGTAGCAAAGACTTGCAGTAAAAGCGAGTGAGAGTGGTAGTGTAACAAAACTTTTGAATAGTTTTGGTATCTGATTAGCTTTTGCTTGTCAGATACCAAAACCATTCAGTCGTTTACTATAAATGGTATCACAAGGAAGCTTACAGCATTCTCAAAATATAGCTGGATAACACATTTGCAGTAAAGCTGATGGTACTGACAAACCAATGCTGATAACTGCACTGTGAGAGTCCATCCTATCATGCATCGTGTCGTAGTTAGAAGGAAGGCAAACCTGCGATGGGACCGGACACTCGAGACAGCAGAGTTTCTTGATGGCGGAGTATCGGTCATCTCTGCTTGTTGGACAAATCACCACCACCATCTGGACCTGCAACACACAGTACAGTAGAGAGCTATAGCAGTGAGACAATGACTTACAGCTTGTCAGTTTGGGACAGAAGGAGACCTGCAACGTCTGTAGTGCCAAATGTTGCAGAAAACCTGCAAGCAGCAGCTGGTACTGATGGACCAAGGATAACTGCATTGCCATGATATAGACAGTGCGTCGCATGGGAAAGGTAACGTTTGTGTACATTGACGCCGAGCTCCCAGGACAGGATTTGAACTTGGGGCCTTTGAACTTTCTACCATCTCCCACCTCCGAAAATCTTTCACCCATACACGACAATAGAGAGCACCAGTGACATCCAGGGTGTGTTCAAAGACACAAGCGCTGAGTAAGCCGCTAAGCTACACTGCTTCCCTGTCCCACGTACGGTACACACGCCTCTTGAGACAGTGGCTAGTTTGGTAAGCTGCTTGCGTCTTTGAATGCACCCCTGTAGTACAGCACAACACACTGGCATATGGCCACCGCCATTACTCTTCTCAATAGATCTTTAGACCTATACCCGAAACTTTCTTATGATCATATGACAATCTTAACGGTTCTTATAGTATGGCTACACATTGTTCTTAGGCCAAGAAGATTCTAGAATAGGCCCCCCAGTTCTTCAGTAGCACGACTTGATACGAGACCTACACAAACGTACCCGCGGATTTATGCTCTCTCTCATCGATCGTATGAACGTCTCGGTACGGTCGTCCCTCAGCTCGACCCGCGTGGGCTCCTGTATGGGGATGCCCATCTGCGGACACACCTTTCTCATCATCTGGATGTAACCGTTTGCTCTCTGCGTGTCCTTCTTGGTGTACACGATCAGCCAGGTGCGCAGATCCACGGCAACCAGCACTTCGTTCCTCGTGATGTCACGACTGTAGTCGGCATCAGGCCCAGCCATGAATTCTCTGGAGCGGACTAAGATCTTTTCCATCGGCAGCTGGCGTCCATTGAGCTGCAATGATCGGGCGTAAAGAAAATCAAAGATGTCTCAAACTATTACTATTTACTGTAGAATAACTTGAGATACATGTCAGGTTAATTACAATTTGGAATACAGGTATAACAGGAAGTTTTGAAGGAGGAACATTTCCTGTGACACTAGAATGTAATGTCATAATTCTTACACTGATGGTTGAATCTTCCAGTTCAAGCCCCCAGTCAGTCAACTGTTTATTAGCCTCTGGATTTCTGCTGATAGAATCCACAAACTTCCTCATAGCGAGCTGTCGCTGCATGGGCGTGACCCTTGTATGTACAGCAATGTCCTGCAAAATCATTGTGGATGCATGCACAATTATACTGTGGATAGTGTTTGTTGTCAATTTAGATGTTAATGAAATATATAATCAGTAAATCAATGCAATGTTGAGTAGTATCTCAAACATAAAAATACCCAACTGTTACTGATTTCAGTGTATGTCTGAAGGCTCAAGCTCAGCTGAGTCAGATAACACTGTAATTACTTGACACAAGGTGAAGGATATATTACCTTCATCAGTCTGAAGTCCGACCTCATCTCGTCAGTCAGTCCTGTCATGTAACACAGCTCGGGCACTAGGCAGATCATCTCAACTTTAGGCTCAGGTTGCTGTGTGCCAATAAATAAATAAATAAATAAATAAAGACATTATATTTTTTTTCTACATATGAAAGTCTTGCTAATCACTCCTTGTGTGAACGAATGAACGAAAATGGAGTTTAACATCACCGTGGGAATCTTTCACCCATTTGCAACGATTCTTGTGTGAAAGTATATACAATAATATGATGTACAATAAAATAAACAGATCATGGGATCTACTTACCCCAGGTTCACGCTTCCTTTTGGGCCGATGAAGGAGAAGTGGCTGCTCGGAATCCCGAATGTTAATGTTGTAGCTCTTCCTGCAAGGAAATTTGTAAATGTTATTGTGTCATGATCAGAAACTATGCTGCGCTATATATAATTATATAAATGGAAAATAAATATCACAAACTGAGAAACTGCAAACAGCGAACATACACAACTGAACGTTTTTACTTTCAAACATTATTTTAAAATAAGTCAACCAGTGTATGCAATAGGGGTGACTATCACGGGTAATTTCACTATCACGATAGTATTGCGATAGATAGAATTACTATCACGATACTATCACAATTTGACAAAGATATCGAGATAGTACTTGAGTATGCAAAATGAATGTTAAATGCATACAATATTACGGGTTTGTTTACATATGTTATGGTCAAACATATTTTATTGAGTAACTAGCTACATTTCATGCATATCCCACTGGTTTACACTATTTAAAAACTTTAATACCCCTCTAGGCTGCAATTGACGTCATTAGTTGGAATCGGGACACGTTGGAGTTTCAGAAAATAAGCAGAGATAAAAAAATAAAAAAAATCTTTTTAAATATCGGAACTATCGATAGTCAATCATACTATTGCCAATAGTTATTGATTGTTAAGATTGCTATCGGGACACACACTATCGCAATAGATCGACTTATCTTTACACCCCTAAAACCCATATTACTTGCAGGTCATATTCCTTGTTCCTCCTGGACCAAATAATCAATAACAAATTCCACTTATATACCAGGTCTTTCAAGTTGAAACCCTTAACCCTCTCCCTGCTGGAGTAGGCACAGACACAGCTCTTTAGGGCATCCCCAGTTGCCTCCAGCATGGAGAGGGTTACAGGGTAAGGCCATAATGATTTAGGCCAATCTGTTGAAAATAACTGTGACTAGCTTAGAGGGTAATAAGATTACCATTTCAAAACAGGACTGTATATCTGGCAGCAACCAGAGATGCCCTACAGAGCTGTGTCTGCCTAATCCAGCATGGAGAGGGTTACAGGGCAAGGCTATAATGATTTAGGCCAATCCGTTGAAAATAACTGTGACTAGCTAAGTGAGTGAATTAATATGGAGTTTAATGTCGCTGCAGGAATCTTTCACCCATTTGTGACGATCACTGACAGGTAAAATGATTCATTTTGATAGGTTTGCGTGGCTTTTCATGCTCATATTCTTACAAATATAGCTCTATATATTACATATGACCAATAATAATAATGGGCATAGATAACAATCACCTATGTGTATGTGTCTCATATCCGTCTCCCTGCTGGATTAATCATAGATACAGCTCTTTAGGGCATCTCTGGTTACCTCCAGCATGGAGAGAGTTAAACCAATGGAAATTGAAATTTTCCAAAACCAAGAAATCAAGTGATGTTTACCAGGATTGCAAACAACATGATCCGCCAATCGTACGATTGTGTTCGTAATTTATACCCACGTGCATTTGTTGCTCCCTGTGGCTTTCCCATAGACCCGTTGACAAACACAGCTTGACGTCACCGCTGTAGATGTGAATGGCATACTATTATCATGGAAAGATGTTATTCACCAAATTTTCGTAATTTTGGATTGTTCCTCCTAGACAATCAATCATAAATAAATCTTAAGATAATCAATCATAAATTAATTAAATCAATCAGACAAGATAAAAATAGACATGCCTCTTTCAGCAATTCTCAAATTGTATACTGAGTACAACTATACATTGTTTAAAATATAGACTTTTCACCACGATCTGCATAAATGTATAAAAGTAAGAATAACATATGATCTAAAACTCTTCTGCTAATGTGTTAGAATATTTGAATGATGTTTTACTTTTCGAATATTCACGAATATTTGAATAACAGGGGTAGAACTACATGTAAATTTCCAGATAGCCAAAATTGCATTCTATTCTGGAAACTATAGTGCCCTCCTAAACATTCAATGACCCTTAATTATAATGAAAATGTTTCATGTAACATGTAATTGTAAAAACAAACAAAAATGCTCAACCTTTTCAATGTGATCAAACTGATTCTTGTAAAGGGGACCTGCCTTGGTATTAATCATAACAGAACATTATTAGTTAATTGAGGTGTGTGCGTGTATGATTATGTATATTTATGCATTACAAACTTTGATTCATGTTTATATTTAGCAATATAAAAATAAAAAATAAAATATTGAAAATCAAGAGGAACAATAGGGCATACCAGAAATGAAGTTAGCATGCCCGACAATGGTTTTAAGTGCCTTTCTACCCCTAGAATAGTCGTTTCAGTTCCACCGCTGTCGCTTAATCAGTGTTCGAAATTACTGCTGGCCTGGCCATTTCTCCCAATGCTAAAGGTATCCTAAGAGCCAGTAGAAATTCACGGTTTTTGTTATTTGTATCATTATTTGGGCCAGTAGGTTTCCAGCGGTAATTTCAAACGCTGTACTTACTGCACGTATTCATAATTGTGTCGTAGCTGGACATGAGTGTTGCCCTAGTTGTGGTCTGGTCACATCCATTAGTATCGGTTTGATATAAACAGGCAATCTTCTTCTCGTTGGCCCTGCGACAAAGACATACACACATAAGACATGCTAGCCTAGATATCAAGCAGCTCTGCTGACCTTTCATGGGAAATAATGTTAAACCACCAAACATACTCAACAAAACAAAAAGAAGGGCCAAAAATATTTTGTGGAGAAGCTTTCTATCACATTTTGGAACTCTGCTCGGGGAACCTGGTGCAAATCTTCTTCGTTTAACCCTCTCCCTGCTGAAGGTGACTTTAAGTTGCCCGATCACATGCAGAAACAGTAACACTTTGATTTTATTCAGCAGGGGGGAAGGTTAAAGCATGGCTCACTATTTGAAATCCGGACTTTAAATGCCCCCAAATCCATATAAAGTCTGGATATTGAAGCTTGAAGCATTATATGGCATATAAAGCACAGCTGAGGGCATAGAAAGCCCAGTGAGTTGAACAATTTGGGACTAATTTCACTTGAAATATTTTGTAAATATATATGTCTTGGTGGGACTCAAACCTCCATGGCAATGGAATCACTCATGATTAACTATATTAAATACATCTTCAGGTTCTTGGTGAATGAATGAATGAATGAATTATTGTTTTATGTCACTGCGGGAATCTTTCACCCATAGGTGACGACTACATTATTAGTCAACAACAAGACCACAAACTAGATATGCAAGAAAAGAAAATAAGCACAGAAAGCCATGCCAGAAAGCAAAGATTAAAGAGTCATCACAATTTAGTCAGTATACTTGCATAGCAATCCCATTGATCAATTGTGTGTCATCTAAATGTTGTGATCAATAAATGACATGCAACTGGGATGGCCAATTAAATGGCTGCCAATATTATTTTCACGATGATTACCGGAATGTTAAGCTGGTTAACTCAAAGATTGGTAATTCAGTGAGTATACGGCTGACATATAGTAATCCAATTAAATAACTGTGTTCCGTGACTATAGTACGACCACCAACTAAACGGCCGTCATTTTATACAGGTATACGGAATAGAGTTTGGTTGGTTGGTTAGTTTGGGGTTTAAAGTAACTTTCTAGAATCTTTCACTAATATCATGACTTGCACGCATATGTACTGCTTGACTAGTCTGGACTTCCACCAGTTTTTATAGTGCTAGTTCACTTAGAATATCATGTCGAAGATAGTACAATGATACCCCACTCAGACACAGTATACTGACTCTGAGCTGGCCATTCCTTGCTTTACGCCTTTAATGCTGAGCGCCAAGCAGGGAAACAACAAGTACCACCTTTTATTGTCTTTTGGTATGACGCGACCGTGGATCGAACCGGCGACCTTCTGCACTCCTGGCTGACGCTCTAACCATTACGCCACGAAGCCGATAATGTAATATAATATATCATTGTATTCCTATTATTATTAATTTGAACTGGAAAAAAAACCCACATAATAATTTGTGTAGCTGTTCAAATTGTTTGAAAAATAAATTATTGTTTAAATTATCAGTATTTTAAAATAAATTTTGTGTGCATACATTAGGAGAAAGCACATTAGGAGAAAGATATTGTTAGATTAATTAGAAAATAATACTTGACAAAAACATTTTTGTCGCTTATTTGATGGTTTGAATTTGTAGGACAAACACAGTATACAAACACTGTATCACAACCTTTCACGCCTCCAATAGTCACGTGTAAATTCCCGCACACCTGTTAAGGGCGGACTGTATCCAGTGCAGTCCCTGGTGGGGCGCAGCTCCATGTAGTAGTCGCAGTGGTCGTAGTCAGTCCACAGACAGCAGTAGTAGAAGGAGACGACGTCCTTCAGCCAATGAGAGAACACTGGCACGTGTCCGGGGGCGCTGTACGGAACTGTGCCCTTGGTTCGACCCCGGTCTGGAGTGCTGCCATAGTAACTGTCGCCAGAGTATCTTAGCAACCCATCGCTTCCATAACAACACTGATTTCCAGATCCTGAAGGCCTGAAAATATGGGTGTGTACGTAGTAAAGATGATAGTCGATAAATGATCGTGACAGAAATCTAACTTCAATTAATATAACCAGCAGTCATGCAGGCCCACAGGCGGGTTTTGAAATCTTTCATTCTGAAATCCAATGTTCTACCACTGTGCTGCCATTCCTATGTAGTTGTTTATTTTTAATTGGGGTTTAGAGCAGTTTTCAAGATTATTTCACTAATAACACAGCTTGTCAGTTTGGGCAGGAGGAAACCTGCAACATCTTTAGAGCTTAATGTTGCAGTAAACCTGCGAGCACCGTCTGACAAAGGGTGATACCTGCATTGCCACTCTACAGCAGTGTTCGAAATAGAGCCCGTCCACATGCTCGTGACAGGTTATTTTCAGTATAACGGGTAACGTTTTATCTTTGCACGCCCGCATGACGTGTTACTTTTTGTTTGTTTTCCAAGATGTATATCATCGATCACTGGCAAACATGTATGAGGACGGGCAACTTCTCAGACTTACCAGTCCTCATGTCTGGCAGTGAAATTGCTGGAGTTTTATACA
>JAUTBV010134130.1:0-11904 GCA_032361325.1 Lepetodrilus fucensis
AACATGATTTTATGTATGTCAAGTGAATGTACTTTGCAGTTATAGCTAAGAACTAGTCCAAAACAACCATAACTATCATATTTTATTTATTATGTTTTATGAACTTATAGTTCAAATATTAAAATCAGTATGAAAGTAATAATTCAATTAGCAATAATGGATAATTTATCAGCTAGCTTTATGCGAGTAAAAACTCCAAAAGTAGTGAATATTTAACTAGAGAAATATTATATACCAAGTATATTATTGTTGTAATTATTTCCATGGTATTACTACTACTGCAAAGATGTGAACACTGAGGTTTTAGAATTCCAGGATGTCTTCAAAGTAGGATAGAATTACCAAATGCCGTTCCTGACACACATTTCTGAGATTGCCCAAGTAAATGCCTGAGAAGGTATCTTTTACAATATTAATCTTGACCTTTGACAATGAGTGGAATGTATTGGGAGTCTGGGCTGGGCGGACATTTTTGGATGCAACTCCTCGTAGTCCTAGTATGGGGCAGAATATCTGCCAGATCTTACAGGCCGAGACTTTGTGCCGGTTTTCAAGCATTAAAAATGGAGTTGCAAACTGGGGTGACATTTAACTTTTAAGAAAAGAGAGAAGAAAACTTTCATTGTTTGTCCAAGGTGAAATTACATTTAGCACTTTTGCGAGAGGTCCCAGTAGTGTGTGCGTTTTTTATGTCTAGCCGGCTACACCCCCAAGATAAGGCCCGAGGTGGGGTCCTGGAAAGAAATGTCAAATGCCAGGGCGTCCTGGAAGCTCGGTGCCAGTGGGACTGCTGCTGAAGTCTGGACACTTAACTAACGGGCTCTGTACGGGCTCTGCCCCACTGGGTGTGTTCCGTTTTGTTCCGTCTTGTTCTGTAATGAATTGTTGCCATTGACAGGTATTGATAGCCTTTTGAGAACTGTTTCATGTCTTTCCCTCAAACTTGACATATATAAACACACTTAACCTTTTCTCTGCCAGGTTAATTGCATGTTGCTGCAGGATGCTGACATCTTTGGGTTTTTTTCCAACCAGGACAGGGTTAAGAGGATGGTATGCCAGGGATCCCTGTACTGGTTTCTTGTCAAATGGAATTACTTGTCAAATGGAACGGGCTCATCAAGGGTTTTAAGTATGTGTTGGGTAAATTTCATTGCTGATGAGACGATGGGTGTTGTTATCTCAGTAACATGTTAAAATTGAAAAGGGTCAAAGTTCAAAATTTATTGGCCAGTATTATCGTGGAGGAGACTGGGGCAGTCACGAGTGACATCATTCAATGTTGTGATTGATGTCATTCGATGGGAGACAAAGAGTTTGGGGCAGATGCTATCAGATTGGGAATGGTCACCACACAGAGAGATTGCTGATGGTTAAAATGATAGTGGAATGAACAGGAGTTGTATAAACTTGCTACAAAGTATTCTGGATTAGGTTACACTCTGTGATTTAGTTAGTACATTCACTGGCTAAAGATTGCCAGTTACAAAGCTGATTAACTGGCGTATGATAATCATTGGGCATTATTTGTTGTACAAGTCTCATGCTTTCTTGGATAATGTCTAGCCGATAGGTTTTGGCTTGACGACATTACTTACCGGAATGACGACATTACTTACCGGCTCATTCCGGAGTTAAGAACTTTGTTGTATATCCACTGATGCCTGATGTAATGGATTAATGATTTACTAAATTTAAGTAATTTAATAAAAATAGACCAAGGTCTTTTTACTAGGCATTTCAGTGCATGATTGTCATTGGGTTAAAAATGTTCACTGACTAAAAGAGGTATTAGTTGTATAACTAAATGTCTGTAAATAATGGCATGCAAGTCGAGGAAACACATACAGATGTTGTTTGTGGGCAGTTCACACCTTCAAATTAGTGTTGTTTTTGTCAGCTTTGTGATTAGTATTTTCAAGTCAGTTTGACCCCAGGGGAAATAGTCTAGTAGTACAAGAGTTGTTTGTAAATATCTATATAATTATAGGCACTGGAAGGGATTGTTAAATACTCGGGATTCACTGATCTGGATGTTCACCCTTCATTCTCCACCCATCACCCCCAAACAAAACAAAACAAAACAAACTCCTAAACAGTCTGATGTGCCACGTGGCACTGGTGAAATCTACGTGGCAAGTTTCGCATGATCGGAATATTCATCACAGGTTCTATTGCGCTACATAATCATGTCTATTTAAAGGTAGCCGCAGCTTTTGTGGTCACTGAAGCATGACCCCTGGATTGTCAAGGAGAGGCTTATCAAAAGTTCACGTTATAACCCGTGACCCCATGTTTTGTTCTGCTGCAGCCTATCGTCTTTTGTATCCAGTTATGCTTATTGTATCTGTCTGTGCGCAGTTTCTGGTTGGTAAGGGTTAATACCTAGATAGATTTTGTAGTAGACCGTCAGGATTTGCAGAATATTTTGTCATAGATACGAAAATATCTATTATATGGCACATTGACGCAGTTCCCCACCTCGGGCGTCAAATGCGTATATATGTGTGTGTATTTATGGCATATGATTGTACCTCCTCCTGGAGAGAATAAAGGTTCCGTTCTATTCTGATAGTTCTTGTTCAGTTCTGATGTTAATTGAGAAAGGGTTTATGCTGAGCCATGCTTACTGACATGGATTAATTGCTACATGTTTGCAGATGTAGCTCACCCATATGAATCAGATATTCCATGATTCAAGTATCGGATAACTTACCTTTTGACGGGTATGCCTAATGGCGTCTTTAAATATATATATATATATGAATATATGTTTACTGTACGCTGTTGTTAGCTTCGAGAACAAAAGAGTACTATACTATCAGAAAGAAAACATTACTGCAACATTCAGTGCTATGGATGTTGCAGGTTTCCTCTTGCTCTAAACTGAAAAGTCGTGATATTAGTGAAATAATCTAGAAAGCAACACCAAACCCCAATTTAAAAAAGATAAAGAAGAAAGAAAACAGGATAAAAATAGCTTTGGTTTCAATGTTTCTGAATAAATTTGAAGGATAAATAACATTTGAAAGCAGTATTTCTGAACTTTTACAGTCTTTAGGATAGGCTATGTCATTGAGATATATAGGTAGATATAAAACGTAATCAGAACATTCATCTAATAGTTAAATATAATTTTAAAATGTGATTTAATATTGTTCAGTATTCCTGTCACCTTGATTTGATGTATTTATGATTGAAATAATTAACATTTAGGACTTTATCCTGATCACGTTTGTCAAACGGTATTTGGTCAGATGACGTAAGCGATGGTTCACATATATCATGTTTATTGAATTAACTAATAAATATTTGCAGTTTTGAAGCTCCTTTGACATATTGCTGAACATAATACACTCGCAATGAACACCGGAATCTAATTATTGCTCCACCTAGCTTAGATTTAAGCAAAACAATGTCAGAAATTATGGTAGATTAAATCGAGGTAAAGGTTCAGGCTTGATCTTTGTGAATATTAACCACATGTAAACAGCATAGTCGCATTATAAAATTAAAATACATTTTCACATATACTTTTACCAAATATTAATATTGATCAGTTATTATTTATGAAATCAAAGTAATTTTTTCTCTCCAATTATCATGAGAATTAAGGGTGATATAAAACACTAATTCAATAAATAAAAAATGGTGAGAATTAATAAATCTGGCAGAAAAATTTAGTTGAATCCAGCCTGAAACTTTCTGAGTACAATTTCATGCTCAAGCTCAGAATTTACATGATGTTTTATGAACAAAACTCTTGAGTTGAGCATGGAATCGTACTAAGAAAAGTTTCGTTATCTCCGGGCCAGGTGTTTCAATGTTCTCATTTCGCAACGAGATGCAAATCACTGTTTGATTTTATCCGAAACACCAACTGTTTGCTATATATCAATTTAGGACTGCACAGTATTAATGTAATAAAAATCACTACCTGTTTATTAATATTGTTAGTTTAACATATGTATCCAGCGAGACAGACTTATCGGATGAGTTTCGTCTTAGTTTTATCTAAACAATGTTATCTACCCTACGTATCTTCCATAGTTAGCAAGTTTACACATTTTCCAGACCAAATATAAAGACACAATTTGATATTTTTTTGTTTCAAATATATTGCAATATGTATTGCAATACATGTTGTCATAATGCAATATATCGCAATACAAAACTGAGGCCAATATGCAGCCCTAATTGAGATAGTTACTGTTATTTTAGATGTACTTATAAATATATATAATACATTTACAAGCATGTCTAAAATAACAACAACTCTTGCAAGACTTCCTTATTATAGCATTGACCTGGGCTGACAAGACATGTCGATTTATCACCCTCACTGTCGAGACTTCCTTATATATAACATAACCCATCTAATTATGAAAATAAATATATAAGCTGGCAGAAAAATGGAAAAGTAGGTCGTCTTTAGTGAAGTTCTCGTTTCAAGTATACTTACAAACCTTGTAAATCAATATATCGGCATCTTTTATTAGCAATACTTGTCGCAAATGGGTAAAAGATTCCTGCACGACGTTAAAACTCCATATTCACTTACTCACTATTATCATGTATGGGTGAAAGATTCCCGCTGTGACGTAAAACAATAATTTGCGTACTATTACCAATACCATATTTTAGTATTCCTTCATGCTGTAGACAGCATGAGATGCTCAACAGTACATGCTTGTTGTCAAATCAGCAAACCTTGGCCACTGACATAGTATGGTAATCTATGGAACACTCCAAATAATTTGACATGGTCACGGAAGACCAAACGGGGGTAGATTTAGTTTGTATACAACACAACACCTTGCCTGACCCACATACTCAGCAAATTGTAAAGCAAGAAAGTCAACAGAATAGTCCTGTCATCAGAGTCATCTGCCAATCGAGTTATTAGGTCAGCCTGACCTACTTTTCTCCAGGAATTGATTTAATAAGATAATAGTGAACTGAATGCGAACAAAGACAGATTTCCTCTGATAATTGCCCATATGTAGGTCGTATGGATATAATGTGATTCTCGCAGTCAAAAGACTCATTAGATGCATTTATTATTTATGTCGTGAATTACATTGAATATTTTCGTATTCCCAATTTGACAGTTCTGATTATGTGTTGGCCAATACTTGCTGTGGATGTAGATTTGTTTAATAAATAGTTCTTATTTGTATTTAATGTGTTTTTAATTTTTACAACATTCTACTCCAATTTTTCTCTTTGTGATGTTTTATTTTTATTTTTTTGCTTACTCCAGCTGTTTTTCCTGCTGTGTAGCTATACACACCTGTGCCTGACAAAGCTGTTCTATGTAAGCATACTTTTTTTTTGGTACTAGGAGTTTTTCTGCAGCGCTATGCTTTACAGGTTTTGCAGGTTTGTTCTGACAAGCTACAAGTACAATCTGACCAAAGTAATCTTGGGAATAAATAAATAAAAATAAATACAAAAAATTAATACAAATGAATAAAATAAATAAAAGATTTCTTCCAATTTCCTAAGCAAATATGGACAGCTGCCAGTAATGTGTTTTTAGACACAATAGAACATCCAGTGGGTCCAATGCTGTATAACTTGTTTGATTGAGCAACACACATTGGAGTTAATAAAAACAAACAAGTGCCGAGTTAATAATAATCTGATTGTATCTTACTGAATACTGACTGGTCTTCCTAACTAAAATTGAATATCTGACAAGAATTTCATGTAAAATATAATTGTATATTTTCCAACCATGTATAACATTGTTTTTATTGTTTAATTGGAAATGTTCCTATCAAGTTTAACATTGTTATTATGACAATATCCACAAAGATGTTGCAACCTATTTCTCCCCACAAGCAATGGTTTTCAAAACTAGAGAAGATGCCAGACATAAGGCCATGAGATGAAAGTATGATTTCATGCTCAGACTCAAAATTTACATGACAGTTTATGAACAACATGCTGAGTTGAGTATGAAATCGTACTCAGAAAAGTTTCGTAATATCAGGGTCAGGCGCTAAACATTTTTTAGTAAGATTTTATGCTCAACTCAAATTTTGATTCACAAATCCCCATGTAAATATTTAGCGTGAAATCGTACTAAAAAAGTTTCATTATCTCGGGGTGCGATGGATTCAAACTCTTGAGTATTTTGTATTATAATTACTGCTCCAAAGGAGAAGGTATTCCTATGCATAGATCTGATATTGGCCTTCTAGAATGGATGGAACGCCACCAGAGTGATGAAATCTGTGCCTCTAATCCACCGCATCGACCAAGGTCTCTGAAATAATGTCAAAACACGGCCTTGAACCCTAGCTCACACAATAACCACTTGATCTAAATGTTTTGAGTTAATCTTCGTACTTTCAACAATAGCATCATACTAGGGACTGTGTGCATCCATGCAGATTGTCAGGGAATACTATTAGCATCGTCTCCGTCTTGACATGGTACATGAAACGTACAGTCATGAATATATGCAAACATGTAAATATGTTGTTTTTGAAAAATATTTCCAAAGGGATTTACGTTCCTCAATGGGTTATCTGACAGGAAATTTACAAATCTACTGCATCGTTCCTCTGGAGACTTCAAGAAGGTGACACGTTCTCGAAGTACAGCAACCTACATTAGTCAACTTGTATGGATTAATTTTCTGGGTGTCGTGGTTTGACAAGAGTTCTTCGTCAGTCATGTTCTGTTTGCCAGATCCGTTTTAACGTTGTATGCTTGTCGTGTGTAACGAAATAGATCTTTGCGTACAAATTACACAGTAGTCATTCCTTGTATGAGAAATGGCTCCACTTGTTGTTTCCTTGTATGTTGACATTGAGATGGCTGGTGTGTGTTTAGTATATGTTTGGCCGTGAAGAGAGAATATGTTTTCCATGTCCAGGAAGCGATACTTCTTGATCATTTGTGTCTGTTCTAACCTAAGTATTACCTTGTGATCGGAATTTTTTCTTCTTTCTAAAGTACTTCACCCAACAGTAACTCGTCGCAAATGGGTGAAAGATTCCCGCAGCTACATAAACTCCATATTCACTCACTCACCCTACAGTAACTTATTATAAAGTTAAAAAGTCGTCTGGTAAAGTAGCTAACACCAAGAATGAAAGTATCAGAATTACAATTTGTGAATTATATAAGTGAAATATAGAAAATATTGGAAGCAGTGTTTAGACATTATTTGTAATTTCAGACAATGTATAGTATGTCAGCGTTGTTGCGTATGGGTAGAATATTCCAGCTGCGACATAT
Source organism: Lepetodrilus fucensis (assembly GCA_032361325.1). Classification (NCBI taxonomy): domain Eukaryota; kingdom Metazoa; phylum Mollusca; class Gastropoda; order Lepetellida; family Lepetodrilidae; genus Lepetodrilus; species Lepetodrilus fucensis. The sequence continues at coordinate 7,255 of JAUTBV010134130.1, forward strand.
TGCACCAATTTATTCATTGATTCAGTATGTCAGTATATCTACAAGTGTTAAGTGAGCACTTCTATAATGCTTATCTTGCATTCGTATAAGATGTCATAGTCACATTGAACATATTGAACATTCTGAGAAACAAAGCTACAATCCTTCAAAATTAACCTCATTTATGCGGCAGTTCCTAACAGGAAGGGGGTTAATCTCGTCATCAACTTGGATCGTTGTGCTGCCCACTGTCAGCTGGTCGACACTCGAGGATATTAATGTTTTCCCCGAGTGTGAAACGCTGTCGTTCGGGATTCATGTGACATCAGCAGAAGAGATGATGGCACGGAGGCGCCACCTGAGGGACTTCAAGACTTCAAGAAGACTTCAAGACTTCTAATCCGATAATGCTCATCCTACATGTTGGCCTGCCCGCAACGCAGTACTCTCGCAACATTCGCTGCACCGTCGACGCGGCTTGTCACGTTGCCCTCGTCGTCGATCCAAAACCAAATATAGACTTGTTTTCCTCGAATTGTCGTTGATGCGTGCTTTGCCACACAGCTCCTGCGTTTTTGATTCCGTCGTCATGATACCTACCAACTTGAGACAGGGGGGTTGTCTTCAGTTGCCGGTATTAGACTTGCGTCATTGGGCAGGTGTGAAGTCTGCGCCAAACTGCTGGATACATTGGCGTGTGATCTGGGTACATCTGGACTAGGTTATTCATTGAATTTTCTAAAAGTAAGACCAATGTCATCATTTTATTAAAGGATGACTTTGGAGCTATGTTATCCATTAAGTTTTCTAAAAATAAGACAGCTACCATAATTTTATAGATGACTGCTGTGCAAGGTAACCTTTCCAAATGTATGGCGAAGATCGCATTTAGTTTTTGGTCTGAGTTTGGAAATCAATGATTTATAAAAAGCACTCTTCTTTAGAAACTCAATCATTTATAAAAAGCACACTTTAGAAATTTCATTGACACATTCTTTACAGGAAGTTTTTCTCTGAAACAGAAACCGTATGCTGACTTTGTTATTTAGCCGTAGTGAGGTATGAAGTTGTGATATGCCCATGCATTGACTGCAATCATTGAAACAGCAATTTTTATAATCCTGAGCATCTTTTCTACGTGAAACACCTATTCTGATTCATTTATTGAGTGGGGACAATACAATGAAAATGATACCATAGATACATATAATGTTTCTATTTCCATGGTACATATATAATATTTATCTGTCCAATCGGTTGTTATATAATTACATACATGCGTTTAATTAAGTACGGGTCATCAGTGTTGGCCTGCTGGGTCATCAGTGTTGGCCTGCTGCCGATCTGTAATAATCTAAACAAGTTGGAAACTCCCGCAGTGTAATTACCGTCCATGATGTTGTCTGCACCACAGACATGTGGATGCCATATTGACTCCAGCATGTGCTGATGATGACACACCAATTATCAACCGAAGGAGATGTTACAGAGCAGATTTGTAGATCGTAGTTAATACATTATGTTTAATCAGGATCTATTTGCTTCTGCTTTTTATTTTTAAATTTATTTATTTAAATTTTTATTATTTTAATAATATATATATTTTTTATATGAGAATTATTAACCCTCTCTCTGCTGGATTAGGCACTGACATGGCTCTTTATGGTATCTCTGGTTGCCTTCAGCATGAAGAGGGTTAACTAATGAAAGTGGAGGGGGGAAATCAATTTCATTATTTTAATAATGCAGCAACAATTGATCCTGACTGAAAATAATGTGAGATTTTGAATAACGTGAGGCGATATAATATCCACCTTTTATTAATTAGTTATATATTTGTTATCATCCTTTATGTTCACTGTTGAATATTTCGAATTCCACAAACAGCCATTATTGTCATTACAATATTTAAAACAATTTTATTACTCCGTTGCACATAATGCAAACAAAAACGGTCACTACCCGCATTAAGATGCGTCATGACCTGTCGTTGACCTGACGGAGGACACCAGTTGCTGGACTTGACAATCAAATCCACTTAAAGCAAATGTAGGATTAGGGAGCCGGATGTAACATGGGCTTTGTTAAGTTTTCCATTTGCAAGACACCATGGTCTCCTAGCAGTACCTGCCAGTTTTGTACGGTTTCCTTGACAGAACATATCTGGGTCTGTGTGCCCCTCCTATATGTCCTTGTTCCTTGTGCCCCTCCTGTATGCCCTTCCTGTATGCCCCTCTTGTTCCAGTGTGCTGCCCCTCTTGCTCATGTGTTCCCCTTCCTCATTGTGCCCCTCCTGTATGCCACTCTTGTATGTTTCTCCTGTGTGTCCCTGTATGTCTCTTTTGCTCCACGTGAACCTGCTGCATGTCCATCCTGTATGTCCCTTAGATATGTCCCTCCTTGTACTTGTGTCCCTCCTGCTCCTTGTGCCCCTCCTTTATGTTCCTCCTGCTCCTTGTGCCCCTCCTGTATGTTCCTCCTGCTCCTTGTGCCCCTCCTGTGTGTTCCTCCTTCTCCGTGGGCTTCATGTCCTTCATGTCCCTCATGTCCCTCATGTCCTGAGCGATCTTTTGGCTTCTTAATCCTCTTGTGTAGAATATGTCATGGGGAAGAAAAATGCGGTCTCATTTTCTTTCTGATCTATTCTTCCCTTTCGTTCCCTTTTGGATATGGATGAAAAGGGAATCCAATCTTGATGACTCATTCAGATAAATTGTATTTATAGGAGAATGTTTTTGTGTGATTTTTTTTTCATGGCATTAAGTTCCATTGTAATACGGAAGCAAATATTCCGAGTTGAAAAAAAAGTTTTGGATTATACATGTTTTTATCAAACTGTTGATTCTGGAATGAAAAAGAAGGAATCTTCTGTATTGATTGGATACCAGTGAACTTGAACAAAACTTTCAGCGATATCAAAATAAAAATGGATAGAAAAGCTTGTTTTTATCTGTAGTGTATACTAATTCTGGCTTAAGTGACTCGTATGACAAACAATCACTTTGTGATTGCATCCGACACTAACACAAACACAGCTGATGACCTGATTGGCATCAATTTGACCTAATTCATTTGCCGAATTTCTCATCAGGCTCTGCTTTTATCCATTTGCATCTATAACAGTTGCAGGCTTTGTAGTTAACGCTAACGAGCGCATGGATGCATTGATTTGAGGAATCTGTACAAGTGTACCAAGTCGATGAGCAGGTCAATGAACCCATCGGGTCTTTCATCTCATCACTTTTCAGTATTTTATTTTCCACAGTCGCATTTTGCTAATACTCGTTTATGGCTCAATCTGGCACGTGCCATTTCTGTCCTCATTTCATCCTGTCCACGCACAAGTCTGAGAAATATGAGTTGCCTTGACAGACGCAGTGACGATTCTGACAGTTTCGTTCATCCTGCGATTTGGAAATCCAGAATATCAATTCAGAGATTTCCGCCGAATTCTATAACCTACGATGTCTACTGAGACTATCCGGTTGAAGTATTTTCTGAATGATATAAGAACTCTGAGATAATTGGAAGTCTATTTAATTTAAGAAACACTTTAAAAGGTCATTGTCATTTTCCTTCTTTTACCAATATTTGTTCCATGAAAGGTCAGGTTGTTTATTATTTTTCTTAAATACAATGATTCTGTAGCTTGTAAATCACAGGTTTTCAAGGCAACCAGACTGGGAACGTAATGGTTTGTGTTACTATGGTATTTTTAATGGATACGGGAAAATACGGTTGATGTATGCTATCAGAAGCTCATCTTTTAAGTATGTTTAACAATCAATCTGTATAAGCTTGAAATACTTCTGATTTATCTTGCTATTAATGCTGATTTTACTTCCTATTTACACTGGTTTTATTTCCTATTTACACTGGTTTAATTCCTATTTGCACCTGTTGCATGTGATCACATCTGTCGACACTTTGATCCAAACTTGGATGACATGTTTGTCAGATGCAGAATATATTTTATGTGTTTCGATTGATGCCAATTCAGCTGTCAAATAAAACTTGAAAATGATGCTGGTGTCTGAAATAGCAGGCATACATTCCCTGAAATTATGAAAAACATTTTGAGTATGATTTCATGTTCAACTCATAAATCCCCATATTAAATTTCTGCTTGAGCATGGAATCGTTCTCAACGAGTTTCATAATCTTGAGGCTAGAAGAATCAATATTGATTTTTTTTTTACCGTGATGTTAATATAAATGTTTACAGTACTTTATGTGAGTGAGTAGGCTGACAATCTTTCTGGTATATTCCATCTTGTCCAGTGTCCCAAAATATTTTATTTTATTTTTGTTGAATTATGGAGGCGTTAACTTCCTGTTGTCTTTGACGTCACTTTCTTGTGTCGGTGGTCATTCTGGTCACTCGTAGGAGACGTGACAACGCACAAAGTCAGTCGGTCATCGGTGTTAGTCAGACAAGAGAATTAAGAGACTGATGACGTTTCAATTTCCAGGTGAAACCTTTTCATTCTGGGCCGTCCAAAGCAGAATGACATAACCAGGTCAGCATCACTTGTGTAGACATGAGTTGTGAAGGGTTGCCTGGTAAGAGAGCTGGTGTGATACAAATATAAATCTAGGCCTGCAACGATACACTTTCTTACGATACGATACGTATTGCGATTCACAGGTCATGATACGATACACGATACG
>JAUTBV010134141.1:0-11904 GCA_032361325.1 Lepetodrilus fucensis
GCTATCAGTAAAAACTCGTTTTCGATTGAATCCACATTAATAAAACACATCTGGGGTAATAAATAGGATATTACACGCTGTTCTATTGAATATCAACTTTATGTCCCTCGTGAAATAATTTTATTTGCACTCGCTAAAGCTCGTACAATAAAATTATTCCACTCGGGACATAAAGTTGATATTCAATAGAACATCGTGTAATATCCTCTATATAATACTATACTATAAACGTATTAACATTATTTGGGTGTAACGCATATATAACCTTATATTTGACAAGATAAGCCTGCCTACACTTCGTTCAGCCGTCACATGGCAGAGAGAGAGAGACCAATCAGACAATTCGCCCAGCCGTCACATGACAGAGAGAGACCAATCAGACAATTCGTCTAGCCGTCACAGGACAGAGAGAGACCAATCAGACAATTCGTCCAGCCGTCACGTGACAGAGAGAGACCAATCAGATTTAATTCGCTAACCTGGAAATTGGTCGCAGCAGGAAAGTCTATCCTAGCCTCCGTCCAATTGGTTCCTTGGTTGCCATGACGCGTCCAGATTTTCTTTTTAGTGCCACTCGGGAGTTTCTGATACACGTTCAGGGCGTTGACGTGTTCGCCGTACATGTTGTAGTAGAAGATGAGGCACTGCGTCTGTCCCTTTGCCAGCACAAGCTTGGAACTGGTCAACTGGGCCGTGTCTCCCGAAGACCCTACAGAGCTCTCAAAGTAGGCGTAATAACCCTCTGAAAGTAGGCGTAAAATATACCGTAGGCGTAATAACCCTTTGAAGGGAGAGAGAGGGGGTGGGGTAGGGAGATTTGTGGTATTAAACGTTTAAATCACAAAATTTAATCTTTTTGATCGACAAAATTAAGTTAATAAATGCATATGCCTATACTGTTATCTGGACATCATCACAGAATGAATAAATGGAGTCCTGATAATACATTGCATGAAATCTCTGAAACTTAGGATCACGATCTCCTTGTAAACATGGTTAGCCAACTGGACTGCCAGCGGAAATAGCCTGAGAATAGGCCATCCAATTCGTCTAACCAACTGGACTGTTTAATATAAGTCTATATACTAGTAATACTGGAGCAAACCGGAAATAGCCCAAGGATGTCTGAAATGGTCACCGCTTCACTCGGCTAACCAACGTGACTGCCTATGAGCAAACCGGAAATAGCCCAAGGATGTCCGAATGGTCACCGCTTCACTCGGCTAACCAACGTGATTGTCTAAGAGCAAACCGGAAATAGCCCAAGGATGTCCGAACGGTCACCTCTTCAACGGGATTGCCTATACAGTCTGTACTCAAAGTGATAGCCGAGGATGGCCGAATGACGTCTTTGACTCACTTAAGGAGACAATACAATGGTCATGAATTTCAGAAGATGCAGTTCCACGTGCTTCACGAATATTGTCTTACTTCCGGTCGTGTGGTCATACTTCGGTCCTGTTCCCGCGGTGGCGGTGGAACCGGTGATGCGACCCCATTCGAACTTGTCTGATCCCTGAACCTGACTCCAAGTGCAAAAGTCGTTGTCAAAGTTGCAGTCGAGGTTGCTGCTAGCGTCCACACCTGCAGACCGTAAGAAGCAGAGGCTAAGATATGTATTTTTATATGCAACTAATGTTCTTGTCACGATCCCTGAATCTTTAGACATTAATAATAAATAAATAATAATATTATAATGCATATTTATAACATGCCTATTCCATGTCGTACACCATCAATTATTATATTGATACCGATTGCGATATGGATTGAAAAAAACACGAGGTCTATTTAGATGAACACGACTATAAGAAGTAATTTATGATTATACATCAATTATGCGGTTCTTATTTTTGTTGAGAGAGTATAGGCCTAGTTATACAGACAACTCAACAACTGCTCAAATACTGTCAGGCAAAATAAGGTTGATCATGCAACATATCAACAAACTGTGATTGTAACCTGTATACTGTGGCTATGAAAATGGTTCTGAGTACACATTATTAATCACTAGCTACGCCCATAGTTGTTCCTCGTATGGGCAATGCAATGACAATACAATGTGAACCTTTGCTTTACATATCCAATAAGTTGTCCCTAAAATAAAAGCACGATATACATGACTATTGTTTATATTCTGTAAAGTCTTTATAACCAAAGGCAACTTTCATTTATATGAATGAATGAATGAATGAATGAATGAACACGCATACCTCATATTTCAGAAACCTAATGACAATAACCCCGGTACTGGATCCCGTAAAATGCAGCATTATAAGTAGTGTAGTTTTCAAAGTATTGCGACATGAAAATACACTTTCAGCCACTGCGGTCAATGAAAAGCATACCCAATTTTCCAGAGGACCAATAACCCTTACAGTGGATTCTGCAAATTGCATCATCATAATTATTGTGGTTTTCAGAATATTACGTCGTGAAAATGCACTTGTCATGATCACCACAGTGGGCTAACAAAACGTTTGGTTTAACCATAATGTCAACCTATTAGTTATGTCCGAGAGCATATCTGTGGGTGTCGCTTGGTTGATCCGAATGCTTATAGCTTCCATGTACAAGTGGCAGAAACATCATCAACTTCGTACACATTTACGGAACCGAGCGAATGTGGCGAGGTAAACATAGTAATGATTTCACACGTGAATGGGTACAGACAGCACATTCGTATATTTGATAACAACATAAACATATTGGAAGATAAATAAAATAAAGATTACTTTGAATACAAATTTAACATTGACTCATTTATTGGGTTTTGTCTAGTCATTGTCCGCTTCTATGTGAGCTGGATTTGAACTCGTGAGCTTTGTCTCAGAAGTCCAACCCTTCCACCACCGCGCTACCACCCTCACCATGGTGAAATAACAGTTGGACTACGCATGCTCAGTGTAACAGTGAACGCCCTTTACTAGTATACTAAATTATACTAAATAAATATATTGTCAATCCGACAATCTGATTGGTTCACGTGACGTGGCCTTAAATGATCGAGGACGTTCTGCTCAAGGTATCCATTTATAGCAGCATGCGTGTGACAAACCTTCCATAGACAGTTTGTGATGTATACTCCCCAGGAAGCAGAGAAGGAAAAGGAAAGCGCAGTGATACATTGACCGGGGTAATAAGGGAGTACTATAATATCCCACCTTCAAGAGTGGGTTTGGAGCAATAGTCATGCACATTAATGGTGGTCTGGTTCAAAGCCTATTGGAACTGTAACAGCCATCATTCTGCTAGCCATGATGGCATTTGTGCAATGTTGCCACACAATCCATGCAATAGATGCATCTGCCTGGCATGACAATGTGTTGACAGGACAGCAGATACCTCTACCGTGTTGACAGGACAGCAGATACCTCTCTTTTTATTATTATTATTAATATTAATATTGTTGTTATGTTATTATTATTGTTGTTATTATATATACAAATATTATTTTGTTATTATTATTACTTTATTAGTGGTACCAACATCATGATCGTCATTTATGGCCAATAACTGAACTAACATTTATGCTAACATCCAGACAATACAATTGTGCGTTAAAATGTTATGCGTATAATAATAATAAAGTAATATTTTTTTCCAGGTGTTGAAAAACGTTCCTCTGGATCTCTCATATCTCAGGTTTGGTAAGTACGATTTAACCATCTTCATCATCTGTGTCAAGGTTTCCTCCCCTTTAAACAGAGCATTTCGACATGCACTCTCTATCTTCAGCGCCGTTAAACTCCATATTCACTCACTCTATCTCCCTGACAGATCTAGTTAACATCGATACATCGACAAGACGACGACAACACCCACTTTGAAAACAACTATATGGTGGTAAAAAAATGTTTCGTTGGTATTGAGTAACCGAGTCGACATCCAGGGTTACTGAATCTGTGTGGAGAACAAAGCCACGTGCACTCAGAGACAGAGATAAACATCCATCTTGAGATGACGACTCTCTCCTCCTCCTAGCATCCTCTTATGACGAGGTAATGGTTAATGGCACAACGATGAATGTGGAATATTCGCTAATTACATGCGGGGATACTATGTATATTTCTTTGTTGATACCTGTAACAGACCCTTAATTTTTTTTTATATAATGCTCGATCATTGTCCTTAAAACGGGAATATATACAAGACGCACTCGAGACCTTGATAAAGTGTAAGAAAGCTTCTGCGATATCTAGAGGCCAATCTAATAAACGTCTCTGATCTCTCGTATCTGCCGAGGGGAAACAGTATATTTAAATTATCCGTATCCTTAGAAATATATTTTTTTATTCATTCTCCATTATTAGCCTTTCTAAATTCCTCTGTTATTTGCTGTTATACAAAACTACCTGATTGTGTAGCTACTATATGTAAAAAAGATAATATATTTGGATGAAGTTTGTACTACTCCCCCCGAGGCCTATTTACATTCCCTTACGTTGAATCAAACATTATTCGCAGTAGCTGATACATTTGTCCATTGAATCTCGGTTATGCATGACTCGTATCTCTGCATGCACTGTTTCATTTCATTATGAAAACTTTGAATTTCTGCCATTGAACCGAAAATTACTTCGGCGGAAAAATATTTACTAGAAGGGACGTCATTGTGAGCAAGAATGAACGCAAACTAATTTGGCGTCATGGAAGTCTTGTGAAGCCTGGTTCCTCTGTATTGTCTTCGTCCAATAGCAGCACCCGTTACACTCTCGTATTGTGCAGACATCGTAAAGAAACTTGAAATCACATCATTTCAATTTTTTTATTTTTTTTTAAAACTGAAAGGATTTGCAGACTGTATTATTGGCATTTGTAATTGTTTCGCTGTCGAGTACGAACTAGTAGTTATGTACCGTGGACGTTGGGGTTTTATTTTGCCATGTTAGTTCAATTCAAAGGCGTCTGCTGATTCGCGAAGGCAAAAAATACCAAGAAATGCTTTCAATGCGATCTATTGAAATAGAGAAGATTGACGCATAGAAGTTGAAAAGAATGCGTTTTGCATGTGTTATTGAAAGATGTGGTTTTGAACACGGGCGGAATTTACTGCAACTTGTACAGATGTGTGGAGGATAGTTTAAGAAATTAGTGTGGGTGCGTGCGTGCGTGCGTGTGTGTGTGTGCGATTGTGCATGCGACTTGTACAGATGTGTGGAGGATAGTTTAAGAAATTAGTGTGTGTGTGGGTGCGTGCGTGCGCGTGTGCATTGTCCAGTGCATGCGTGTGTATTGTGTATTGTGTATGTGTGTGTGTTATGTCGTGTGTGTGTGTGGGTGTGTGTGTGTGTGTATGTGCGTGCATGTGTGTGTATTGTGTATTATGTCATGTGTCTGTATGTTGTGTTATGTTGTGTGTCTATTCCAAATAGCTTTCTTGTAGGATAGAGTAACTGATCAAAACTATCTTAGGTGCTATATAAAATCTTATATCTGATTATTATTATTATTATTATTTTATTATTATTATTATAATAAAAATAATTATTGTTATTATTATCAATGAAATTATCATTTTTTTCTGAAAGCATCAAATTAACAATAAATTCAATCAATGTGTCCCACTTACTCCACAGTTTATGGGCAACATAACACATATTGGTCACCAATAGGATTGACTGGCTACTGAAGATCAAACTGTCTCGGTAACATTCATGAAAAAAAACGTGAGAATGATTTAATTAATTTCATATGAATGCAGAACGTTTAGAATATATTTGTCATAAATGTCATAAAATGTAATTAAATAATTGTTTGTGATATGTAGTTATTTCTAATCAAGAACCACACCTGTCAAGCACACTTGTATGGTTGAAATTGGTGCATAGGTTAGTGAATTACAGAAACTAGCAAAGTTAAGATAAATGCGTAATCTGGTTTTGTCATTATAACTACCGTGCCAGTTTATAGGTTGTCATTTATTCTATTAAATCAGGGTTTGGTTCAGTTAAACATAATTCAATAACGATTTCGCGGTAAATAATTTAGAAGTATCGCTGTCGTATCACAGGAATCTGTATATTATACCTGGCTTGTTTATTTGTGTTTACATGTCAATCTTTCAGTTTATAACCGTTCTGCCATATTTGTGTCATTTCTGACATTCTCAGATTAATGATTGCTGCTTATTCAAGAACCAGATTTTGTTCCAGTTTTCCGACATCATATATTATTACAAATAAGATCTTTTAAAGATAAAACTTTGTATTCAAATTTTAAAAAACCTTTACAAAATTTTATAAAAAGAATTAAAAAAGATTCAGGTTAAAAGATATTTGTAATAAATATAAAAAGAATAATAAGAGTAAAAATAATTATAAAGGATGATAATATTAATACTAATACTAATACTAATACTAATACTAATACTAATACTAATACTAATACTAATACTAATAATAATAATAATAATAATATAATAATAATAATAAAACATTTATACCGCACCTATGTTATGCCATACATATGCTCATAAGGCTGTGTACAATGCATCATTTCAAAGAGAGACTGAATGGCTGAACTTAAGCCACAGCACATAAAATCATTTTAATTGTGCATCTAAACCTATGATTATTCAACTGTGTACCAAAGTTAATCTTGGATCAGATAAGAACATTATATGTGTTTTTTCCCCGTATTTGAAAACACTTGCTTTATCTTGGATAAGATAACAACATTATATGTCGTTTTTCCCTACAAAAACATTTGCTTAAATTTGCTTCTTACGTTCCGTTGATTATTCTACGTTCTGTTGATTATTCAGTGTTCTGTTAATGCTGAGTGGTGTCAGGCGTCGTAATTCCTTCTCAATGTGGTTTGTTTACTATTTGGGCAGATCAAACAATTTAGCGCGTTTAGTGTCTTCTGTTTCCATGACAATAAACGTGAATGCACTCACACCCCTATGTTGTTCTTGGATACAATCACATCCATATCCCGTGTGGTGTTAGTGTTGCTATTGTGAAGATACCAAGTTTACATACACTCGCGTGAAGTGTCCCGTTTTTTCAATAAATAACAACACGGCCAGGGACGTAAAATGTCAGCCAAGTTCAAGTGGGGAGACCGAAAACAGCTGGACCGAAAACAGCTGAAAGGGGCAGCGGATAAATATGTCTCATGATAATCTACCGTACATTCTCATGCCTTATAAGTTTACAATCAGAACTGGTGCTCGGGAGATATGTATCTGGTTCACACCATCAGCTGGTTTAAGTGTTGTAACCCTCCGCGGAATACAATACCACGGATTAAAGATGATATTCAACGGCATAGATTATGGACTATAAACAACGCCAGAGATTATAGACTATAGACACAGCGTCATAGATTATGGACTATACACACGTTGCCGGATATCATAGACTATATACACAGCACCGTGGATTGTAAAAAATACGTACTCTGCCAGATATTATAGAGTATATTCACCAGTTGGGGCTGGAGGATACGAAACTATTAACGCCTGTTGGGTAATAAAATAGCTGTGCGCTGGATGACCAGGCTGGAGCCTGGCGTGTTCCGTTGAGAGTCGGCGGACCGTGACGAGGGGAAGCTCTGAGCGAGAGTGTACGCTACATTGAGATGCAGTCAGTGTAGTAGCACCTCTCTCACAGAGAGCCGCACTGTGTTGATCAGTATTGCCACAGCCTTCTCATGAACTGACATCGTTTGGAGTCTGTCGTGTTTGTCAGAGTTTGTCGTGTTTGTCGGGTGTGCAGATCGGCACCCAGAGTATCTCCGAGAGGGGAATTTCACCTACTAGTGGACAGTGGCCTGCAGAGACTGTTTGGATATATTTGGATAACTGTTGTTTGTGCAGAAGGATCAGTCACATTGGATTTGTTGCGTAACCCAGCCAGAAGATTTGGGTGTTTGCCGCAGAGCCCAGAAACACATGGCCAGCTTTGTTTTGATTCCTTGAGGGTAAGTCCAGTCCCGTGTTTGACGCTATCTGGGTCATCACGGTCAGTTTTAGGGGGGGAGAGGGTTACCATTTTTTCCCCATTCACAAAGGAGAGACAGGGGAAGGTAGTTTACGAGTGGGGGGTGTGGGTGAGGGGGGATATATATACGAGACTTAGATGTGGTCATAAAACGGAAATGGGTTTCACTAAGTTCAAACGGCAGAAAGTTTCGGGGCAAGATGTGGAGGTTTTTGTGACGTTTTAATTCGATTTTTGTGTTTATTCCGCGATGAAGTGTCCTGTTTCACCGGGAGCGAGGATGGTGTTGTTTTTTGGGCGAGATATAGCTTGAGACGAGATATAGCTTGAGACGGGTCAACTCAACACATAAAACTGACACCAGTGCAGCTAAAAATACCAGAATTACTTTGATGAGATTGTAACCTAGTCATGTTATGGTCCATTTCTCCACAATCGCACCCAGGTTTTCATATCCACCTGGCAAACGATTCTGTGAACTCCACTGACAGATTCCACGCACTGACAACCACGCGATCAGTGTCTCCGTTTCGACAACCATGCAATTGGTGTGTCTCCGTTGAATAAATTCCAACCTGTCGATAACTGGTCCCGATTCCATGCCTCGATATGCAGCTATCTATGGAGCTGTGATCGCAATGGTTCATGGGTCCCAATTTTATGTGCATGTTGTCGCTGTAGTTGTCTCTGTCAAAACGGTGCTAGGTTTAACACAGGGCCGATCCACCCTGTCACATTAACTGCCGTGTTCGGAGAAACTCTAACTCTCGGCACCTCGGACAAAGACTAATGTGAAATTTGATCACAAATACTTCAAATCGGGGCTTTCTGTGTCAGTGAATCTTGTTGTTTGTGCGTTAGGTCACACGCTATGGTAGAAAATTTGCATTCATTCATGGAGAATTCTTTCAGACTGTTTAGGAATTTTTGGCACACAGACTTGTTGTTTTCTTTTGTTATTAACGTGAATATTTGTTACCCAGGGTTTATGATTTTAAAAATTCACTAATACGTAATTCCAAAATATTTAGAGTAATACAATGATTTTATTTATTAAAAGTAAAGTTTTCAATATGTTTTTAAAAAGTAAATTATGCAGTAACTTTATTAAATCAGTAAAAAATATTGTTTTCTGTTTGTTTTTTAAATACATTATGTAATAGCATTATCAAATCATTTATTAAAAATTAGTACTGAACAAATATTTTTTAAATGTTATTTTGGATTTTTAGAAATATTCAGAAGACAGTATTAATTATTTCTGACTAAATACCAAAACTATTAATGTTAAATTTATTAAAACACCATTGAAATATCCAATGTTACTATTGAGAATATATTAAAATATCCATCCTGCAACATTTGCACTGAAATAGAATAATAGATTTGTGTTTTTTTTTTTTATATATGTCTAACATCTGGTCACGAAACTCATGTTGATTTAGTGTGGATGTTTATTTGATTTTATAGGACTGCTAAGTTGGTTATGCAATAATAATATCTGTAGGCAATTGAAAATGTTTTAAATGGAAACAGTACGCCTGTCCACGCTATTATTTCTAGTCATGCCTCGGAACTCAAGACAAATAGATGCGGATATATATAGAGTGCCCTTCTTGAATAAAGTGGAAACGTTTTCTACATAACAATTTACATGGCTTCTTTGATGTAGACATATGTCGGCTTAGTACCGGGGTCTTGACAAACAGTCCTTTCTATAAGACAGTCGGCATGAAGGACCGAGCGAACGAACGCATTGGGAATCCATTGCTGAAATATAATCAAAGAATGTGTGGATTGAAGGGCGGCTGGATTTATTGGCGAGTAACTGGATTGTAATTTTGTAGTTTTGAATCTCTTCTGCTCTCATTGTTGTAGTCTTTGAATTTGGGGATTATTTTGATCTTCACTTCATATGGAAAGGATTCCCGATTGATCAGGTCAAATATTTGCTGGATTAAATTTTTTATGATAATTTCTTATACTGTGACGATTTTGTGTGTGTGTTTGCTTCAATTGCAAAGGTTTGAGTTGTCGTTATTTCTTTAGGTACAAATAGCCTTTTTGTTTGCCTCATTGAAATGCATGTGTTCCACAATGTTCCACCCAGCTCTACATTTGTCTACACTCCACCTAGCATACAGCTCCACCCAAGTCCCACCTTCTTGTTGACCACGAACATTATGCTGGACAGATGTATCTGCAGATGCTTTTAAGGTTTTCTACTCTGTGCCACCTCTGTCGATGACCCACCTCAACCCCCAGTTATTTCAATGACTCTCCACCCTACCCCCACCTTGTCAGTGACCAACCTCCACCCTCAACTCTCCAACCCACCCATCCACCCCACCCTCATCCACTTCTCTACCCGTCCGTTAGTTGATTCAATATGTGGCCATGCCTGCAGTACGCACTACTTGTATGTCGAGAACCCACCACCTATTGCCCTGTAACCCATCAGCTATTGCCCTATAACCCACCAGCTATTGCCTTATAACCCATCAGCTATTGCCCTATAACCCATCAGCTATTGCCTTATAACCCATCAGCTATTGCCCTATAACCCATCATCTATTGCCCTATAACCCATCAGCTATTGCCCTATAACCCATCAGCTATTGCCCTATAACCCACCAGCTATTGCCCTATAACCTGCCACCTATTGCGCTGTAGTCCACTAATTCAACTAGTAATACTCTGCCCTCCCATCAAAAGATCAACATTTTATTAGTTGAACTATATAGTCCATCAGCTATTGCCCAATATCCCTGCCAGTGATTGCCCTATAACCCACCAGCTATTGCCCTATAACCTATCATGTATTGCCCTGCACATTACTGGCCAGTAAATATGTGTCCTTCACTACAATGTTTCTGGCTGTTCACCAGTAGATATCTGATTCTAGGGGCCCATCGTCCAGTAGATATCCGATTCTAGGGCGCTTTCTCGTGGGTTATTTGTGGGCACTACAGGCCATTGTCAGGGGTTATTGTGGGCACTACGGGATATACTGACCCTGTAATTACAGCAACCCAGATTAGGATCTCGTCTATTGCTCCTTTGGGCTTTACTCTATTGTAGTTAGCCTTAATGTTTCTTCACTGTCAAAGGACATTGGTACCCGACCCCAAACTAGAAACTGTTGTTATCACTGTAACAATGTAACTTCCTGTTATTAAGGAAGTTAGTAGATTTGTTGCAATCTATGTCGCAGCTTTGAGCCAAAAAAAATCTGTAATTTACAAGAATATCATTTAATTTATTTTTTATTTTTAATATATATATTTTTTGTATTTTATTGTTTAAACAAAATAAATTTGTTCTGCATATCCACCAATCAGAATCTATGTTCAAATTAGCAAATACATTGCTAATGACAACGTTAAAATAATATTCATAAAATAATTCTCGAAATGAGTCTGGAAGCTTGTCCATGCTAAGTACAATCCTTCAGCAGGATAACAATCATATCCATATCACAACCTGTGACTTTTCTATGCCATATTCCATTCCCAGTTTAACCCAGATTCCTTGCACCCTGTGTTATCCCTGTATTATCCCTGTGTTATCCCTTCTGACCAGCACCCTGTCATGTGTTGACCAGATCACCTGTCCACCCCAGACAGGAGTTGTTGACCACGCAGGGATTAGTCAGTTTGCCGAGGATACTCGTATTTCTGTCGGCGAGGACGTGAGTTTGTTTGACAGGATTACATGTCAATGGAGTACAGAAGGTAGGCCTAAAGGAATTGATATCACGTTTTTCATCTGACAGAGAAATGTACCAAACTTTGTATGCCAGGCAAATTAATTTGAAGTTTTTCACATGGGAGAGCTATTCACCATGTACTGAATATTCCAGGTAGGCTCAAATAATTTAATATACTGTAAATCACGAAATTAATGCGTCACTAATTTAATGCGACCTCTAGATTTTAGACGTAAATGTGACACC